>WYDI02002520.1:0-20284 GCA_009867235.2 Psittacus erithacus
GGCAGGGGCACCTTCCACTAGAGCAGCTTGCTCCAAGCCCCTGTGTCCAACCTGGCCTTGAGCACTGCCAGGGATGGAGAACGTTTTCCCGGTGTTTAGGATCCGGTTACTTTCAATACACCCCAGGGACCGACATGACACCTCTTATACCAACAGGCATCTGTCACCGACCGTGTCGGGTTTTGCCATATGCGTCGGGCATAGGATTGTGGAAGAAGAAAGAACAAGAAAACGGCAGCGGAAACTTCCCCGGGAGACGGTGTCTCCGGTTTCCCCGGCCCGGCCCGCTCCGCTGCGCCGCCCCATGCCGTGTAAGCCCGTTATGAGCCCTCCCCGCTTTGGGAACCGGCTTCTCGCTTCCTTGTCCCGCCGGGACCCCCGCGTCGTGCAGGAGAGCGCTCATCCCGCTCCCATCCCGGGCACCGGCTGAGCTCCCGGCCCCGGGGGCGAGGGGTCCCGTCCCCCGCGGGAGCCGCCGCGCCCCCTGCAGGCTCCGATGCGCCACTGCAGCCCCTCCGGCTGCTGCCGCCGCCGGGAGCCCACACCTGCCCGCAGGGCCCCCGCTGCCGCGCCCGGCCCCGCCGCTCCTACGGGGAGGCAGCGGGGTCCCGCCGGGAGGGGGTTCACGGCCGCTGCGTCCCTCCGGAGGCCCGCGCCCTCCCGGTGCTGCCCGGCCCCGGGAGCCGCCACCGCCCCTTCCCTGGGAAAGGCTTCCCCATCGCCGCAGGGTCCTGCTGGAAACGGGGTTCTTTGGAAACAGGGGGTGAGGAAGAGAGAACGGAGGTAACGGGAGGGTTGGGAGGGGAGAGGCGCTTCCCGGGGCCGCTGCATGGCGGGGGGAAAGTTGCCGGCGCCTCGCAGATGCCGAGCCCGAGGTATTGCTGCTATGCGGGGAAACATGAGCGAGTAATTTTATAAGTAACAAAGGCTGGGGTGGAATGAGCCCCGGTCACACCGTGTCCTCTGGAAGCCCCGGGCCAGCGGCTTCCCGAGCCGAAACGCGAACTCCGCGGCGGCTCCTTCCCCTTTTCCCAGGGGTATCCGGCCCTAAATATAGAAATAACCGCGGCGGCTGCCCGGCCCCCCCCCCCCCGACCATTTGCTGTTTGTGCAAACCCGATGAGGCACAACTGGGAAACTACTTGTTACCCATGGAGCCGCCCCCAGTAAAACCCAGTTCGGGGGGACACCCCCCCGCTTTGCAACCCTAAGGTGAGGCCCCCCCTTCCCTTCCAGCCCATCACCGTGGCCTTATTAAAGTTCAACCTCCCCCCTCGCCGGGCTGCTCGTTTTATTTTAGTCTCTGTCTGCCGAGGTCTAAATATTTCCATAGGATGAAATAATATTTACCGCTTACCGGGGCGCTTTTATTGACTATTTGGTTCAATCCGCGGCTCCCTGCGTGAAATCAGCGCCTCGGCCGGGTCCTCATCCCGCCGCATCCCGCCTCGGCCGGGTCCTCATCCCGCCGCATCCCGCCGCAGCCGGTTTTCCTGACAAAGACAGCGAGTTATTTGGGTGGAAAAATGAAAATCTATTAAAAAAAGCCCCAACAAACCCAAAATCCAGCGAGGTTTTAAAAATCCAACGTTTTACGAGGGAGAGAATGAAGTGTCAACCACCGCCCGAGAGAAACGGTGCCCGAGATTGAACCCCGCAACGCGCGTTCGGGATCCTACAGATCTATTTCGTTTTCATTTCAGTCCTGGCGCTGCCTTTATTTTACCCCCGCAAATGCAGAGAAACACTCACAAATACGCCTCGTTCCGAATGTTCGCAGCAGGTTTAAAACTCGGTTAGGAGGAATTCGCTGGGAAAGGCCGTTCCCACCCGTGGGAACGCGGAGCCGCTTCCTTACCCCGCTTATTTTCCCGATTTAAACGGAAGATCCGCGCTCGGACACGGCTTGAATTTCATTTTATTGCCCCCCACTCCGCAGAATAAATCCTAAACGTTGCTTAAATCGCCCTAACGGCTTTTATTTTCCATCATTTCCCTTATAATCAGCCCCAAAACCAAACCCGAGCCTACCTATTCCGGCTGAAAGGAACAGATCCCGCAGCGCCGGGATGCAGAGCCAAAGCCAGGCTGAGAAAAATGAATTCCTTAGGTATCTACGGAAAAATCCCGGCACGGCGCAAGGGGCCGCGGATCCACCGCGGAAGTTTTAATTCGGGGGGAATCGGGGCGATGCCGATACCGCTGCGCGGCCGCGGACGGAGCATCGGGACCGGCGGGAGGTGGGAAGCCCGATCGCATCGCAAAAGCTCGGCGGGAAGGGGAGAGCCCGGCGCTTCGCGGATGCGCGTTTCCAGGCTCCGCGGGTGCGGAGCTGGTCCTGCGGGTGGGCGCGGAAAGATACGCGCTCACACAAAGGCGGGCAGAGCAGTTTAAAAATTTATTTACAAAGTTGTGTACAACACGAAGGGGTAACATTTAGAATACATATATCCATTCATATATAAACAGCCTTTATAATAGAGTGACAGCGTTTTCCTCCTGGATTCCTTTTTTTCCGCTCCAATTTTTTTCCTCTCCTTTCAATATTTAAAATTTCCCCCGTTTATTATTAATTTTTTATACATTTTTTTTTCTTTTGTTTCTCCCTCGGTTTTGGTTTTGGTTTTTTTTTTTCGTTTTATTTCGGATAAAACCGCTCGGAGCGCCGGAACCTTCAAAAAAAGTGAAAGTTCGCAGCTCCTAATGGCGACCCTCATCCGCCTCTTTAGAAAAATAAAAACCCCGAAAGCAACGTCAGTGATTTTTGATACAAATATGTACAAGCGGCTGGGGCCGGGAAACGGGGCGGGGGACAGCGAGGGACGGTGCCCGCTGCGCCGGAGCGGCCGCGGAGCCCCGAAGGGGCGGCCGGTGGTGGTGGGAGCTACCCGGGGCTACGGGAATCTCCCTCCCTGCGGCTGCGGGATGACCCTCCCCGGAGCTACCGGTTCTACTTCCTCAGGGCTAACCGGCTTTCCGTCCCCAGGGCTACCGGCTCTCCGTCCCCGGGGCTACCGGCCGGGGCTACTGCGCCGGCCACTTGGTCTGCACGGCGGCGGCGGGGGCCGCGGGCTGCAGGAACTGCCCCGCGATGATGTTGGTAGGCACGCTGAGGATAGGGGCGATGGCAGCGGTGGTCCTGGCCAGCGCCAGCGGTTGATGGGCCATCAGGGCCGACTGCACGGTGACGGGCGGCCGTAGGAAAGTCTGGGCGCTGGCGGCCGAGCTGGCGGCTGGGACGCCGATGATGTTCTCGATGCTAAAGGACGGGCGGCTGCTGGGCTCGGATTTGACGATGGAGCCGGCGGCGCCCAAGCTGTTGAGCTGGAGCTGGAGGCTGGGGCTGAGCTGGGAGTTGAAGGCTTTGCGGCTGAGCTCGCCCGACGGCAGCAGCGGCACGGCCGGCGGCAGCATGGGCCCCACGGGGGGGATGTAGGGGTACTGCAGAGCGGCGGCGGCTGCCGCGGGGTGCGTGTAGGCGCCGGGGTGCAGCCCGTAGGGGCGGCCGTAGGGGCCGGCGAGGCCGTAGGCGCCAAAGCCCTGCATCATGAGCGCCGTCTGGTCCCGCAGGTGCTCCTGTTGATGCCGCTTGAAGCGCTTCCTGCGGCGGAGGAAGCTGCCGTTATCGAACATGTCCTCGGACTGCGGGTCCAGCGTCCAGTAGTTGCCCTTGCCCGGGTTGCCGGGCTCCCGAGGGATCTTGACGAAGCAGTCGTTGAGGGAGAGGTTGTGGCGGATGCTGTTCTGCCAAGCGGGGAACTTCTCCCGGTAGTAAGGAAAGCGGTTGCTGATGAACTCGCAGATGCCGCTGAGCGTCAGCTTCTTCTGCGGGCTCTGCAGGATGGCCATGGTGATCAGGGCGATGTACGAGTACGGCGGCTTCACCAGGCTGCTCTTGGGCTTGCTCTGCCCCGCCGCCGCCCCGCCGCCGTTCGCCCCCTCCTCGCCGCCCCCCTTGCCGCCCTCGGCCGCGCCGCCGGGGACCGCCCCGGCCGGGCTAACGCTGCCGCTGCTGCCGCTTTCCGCGCCCGCTCCCACCTCCGCGGGTAGCCCCAGCTCGGCCGCCTCGTCCAGCGGCAGGCGCGGCAGGGCGGCGGGGCTGCCGGCCTCGCCGTCGCTGTCCTTGCCCGGCCCGTCGTCGCCTTCTCCCACCACGTCGATATCCACATCCTCGGCCGCCGGGACGGCGGGGCCGGACATGTCGCTGGCGCTGCCGCCTCCCGACAGGGTCATCCCCGCTCGGCGGACGGGGCGCGGCGGCGGCGGCGGCGGGGCCTCCCTCCCGCACCCGGCGGCGGGGCGGGCAGCCCCAGCGCCCCCCTCCCGCCGCTGCTCCGACCGGCCCCTGCGGCTACACCCGAGCGGCCCGGCTGCCCGCCGCCGCGCCGGCCCCTCGGGGCATGGGGCGGCCGCTCCCGCTCCTCTCCCGTCCGCCGCGTCCCGCGGCGCGGGGCTGCGCGGTCACCTCCGGTTGCGCGCCCCTCTCCCGCCGCCGGGCATCGGGCGTCAGGCGGCGATGTTGGCTCCCGCCCGCCGCGATGGGCGCCCGCGGGCGCCGGGCATGGGGCCGCCTCCGCCGCGGCTCCGCGGGCACCCGCCGCTCCACCGCTCCGCTCCGCGGGCCGCGGCCCCTCCGCGCAGGTTCCGCCGCGCTCTGCTCTGCGCGGGTTTTGTTTCCTTTGCTTTTTTCACCCCTTTTCCCCGGGCTTTTTTGTTTGTTTTCCGCCCCCCCCCGCGGGCGGAGGGAGGGGACGGAGCTCCCGGCGGCCGGGCCGGGCCGGGCCGGGCCGGGCGGGGCGGGGGGCAGGAGGCCGGGGCGTCGCGAGGCCGCGCTCGCCGCTTGAGAAGCGCGGCGGGGTCCGCTCTGCTGATAGATTTACTTTCCCGTTAAAGATATACTCGGAGGCGGCGCCACGTGACCGCGTGACGTCAGGCGCCCCGCCGTGAAGTCATGCAAAAACTCGGGTTGCTTCGTGGGCTGTCAACAAAAGAGCGCGGATGCTCCGCTCCGCCCGCCCCGTCCAGCGGCCGCCGGGGCACCCCGAGCGCCCCTCTCCGCGCCCCGAGCGGTTGAGCGCACGCTCCGAGGATGCGGCGCTGTGTGAGGGTTTACCCATCCCCCGCTCCCCTTCCCTCCCCCCCACCCCCCCTCCTCCACACAAATTTGGGCTCCGAAATGAGTTTTTGATGTGTTTTTCTCTCTGTTTTGCTTTAGCCCCACAGCAGCCGCTGGGAAGGGACGGGCAGAGAACGGCTGTCGGTCAATCTCTTCTGTTAGTTGAGAGGAGAAATAAAAATAGACGTAAAACAACAAAGGGAAACTATAACTAAAGAAGCTTTGAGCCGGTTCCTTTATTTTGTTCCCTTTTTTCTTTTTCCCTTTTTCTCCCCCTTTTTCTCTCTTTTTCCTTTCCTCCAGAGGTGGTAACGACTTAATCATTGCGGGCCTTAGCATATGAAAAAGTAGGAAATGAGGGAGTGTGTGGGAATGTGAGCACCGTATTGCCGCGGCCCCAGGTAAGCCCCGAACCGGGGAGAGGGGCCCACCGGGGCCGCAGGCGCCGGGCCCGGCCGCCCTCCTCTGCCCAAGGAGGGGAAACCCCCGATTCTCAGCACATGGGGCTTCGCCGTTCAGTTCCCACCGTCACCCCTCTTGCAGTGCTCGTATGCGTCGTCGGGTTTCGGGGAATACAGTTACACCGGGAAAATGCGCAGCGAGAGAACGGTTTCGCACCGGTTTGGAATAGGAAAGGCAAATCCACCCCTTTCCTCCCCCCGGAGCCACGGGAGCCTCGAAATACCGCTGCCCCCGAGCTAATACCCGGCCTCGACGGGGCCTCTCCGACCCGTTTACGCGTTTCCCTGCAGATCTCTGCGGCCCGTGGCCCTGCCCTCCGCACCCGCGTACCGTCCACTCACATTCACACTCTCTCAGCACCCCCCGTTACACGGCAAAGCCTCTCCCAAGGAAAAGGAAGGGAAAAATAAAAGACCAACTCCTCACCCCCCCCCTTTCATTTGTTGCGCTTTTACTCGACACAATAAAAGTCAAATTAATTGATTCATACCATTAATGACGGTGCTTAGCTTGAAAAGAAACGTTTCCCCTCCATTAGGGCTCGATTGTATTAAGCCCATGTTCAATCACGGCTCCGTGCCCCTCCGCGCCCCTGCAACTGGCCAAGTTTAAGGAAGTATTTAGGAGCCCACCCGGCTGGATAATATTTAGGAGGCCGCCAGGGAGGAATGAGAAAAGCTTTCCTAAAAATCAGGGGACTTATCCCGCAATATCCCGGACCCGCGGAAGTTCAAGGGCTGAGCGGGAGCTGCGCTCTGCGGAGCGCTGAAATAATCAAAAGAGCTTCGGTAATAACGCCTCCAGAAATAGAAAGTGGGCGCCCATATAGATAGATAGATTTAGCAACAGGAGTAAAAGCAAACTCTATCGTCCGGATCGATACGGAGTCAAATAGAGACGCGGCAAGCGGCGGGGAAGGGAGGACGGGCACAAGTTATGAGAGAGAGGGAGAAATTAATTACAACTCAATTTGATTCTAATATGGCAAAGCAAGATCCCGGCTGCGGAGCGAGTTAAAAATAAACCCCGAGGCTGAGGCTCGGGGGCTGGGGCGATTTCTGCTTCTGTAATCGTTTTAAAGGAAGGAGAAACCCAAGGTGTCCCCTTTCATCTCCTTAAGCCTATTACTTTCACTAATGAGTTATATAAATCGTTGACCTGACCTGGATTAAACCAGCATTGTGGTTCGTTATCAACGCGAAGGGAACGGCAGGAGAGGGGCTGCGGGGGAAAAAGAAACCCCTTCAAATAACATATTCCCCGGTAAAATAGCACAGCCAATGGAAGGGGGACGCCGCAGAAGCATCCCTTGGCCGGGACAGGGGCTGCGCACACGGCGGGGTCCGGGGCCTGGACCCCCCCGGCCGGCTCTTCCCTAAAGATGCAGCTTTCCAAATGTATATATGTCTATTTCTCCATTAAATATATATATTGGGTTTAGGCCTCTCTTTGCAAGTGTTTCCTTTCTTTTTTTCTGTTCCCTTTTTTTCCTGTTTTCCTTTTTACCTTTTCTCCCCCTGCATCTATTTCTTTTTTAACCGTAATGAATCGCCTCTAAACCCCGCAGACCTCAGCACAAAACGAAATCGCTCATGTTTCCAAAACGGTTTCGGATTTATTTGTATTGGAAACGTCTAAACATCCATTCTGTAAAAGGCAACACGTTTAATTAACGATGAGAGAGCAGTTAGGGGCAGAAAGCTAGTAAAATTGTGTGATAAATTTATGGCATTGTTAGCGTGCTTTTAATTATGGCTATTATGTTAATTATTTCACATTAGCATGGAGTTATCAGCAGCATGTCAGATTTAATCAAAACCAGCCTTTCTCTCGAAAATTGTGCTTTTCATTCGCCGGGAGGAGAGCGAGGGGTCCCAACCGAAACCGCTGCGTCCCCCCCATCCCTTTTCTTTATTTATTTAAGATAAATAAATGAAGGCTTTTAAAAGAGGACTTCCCGTTGCAAAGAAGTGGCTGGACGTGATTCGGGCTGGTGCAGGCGGCAGATCCCTTTAGGCTACTGCGAGCAGCGCAGGGAGGCGGAGGAGAGAAGCGACGCTCTTGTTTTTTAGGAATTCACCATTTTCGCCCCCTCCGGAGAAGGCATTTTATCATTTCGGATCCTTCTGTCAAACAATGTGATGTTGCTCATTTTTATCTGTCCCGTTTTACAAAAGCCCCCGTTCAACGCTGCTGGCCAGGACAACGCGCCCGAGTACAAAAGAATAAAAGAGACAAGCCGGGAGGATACAGGATCGCTGCCGGGATCAGACAGGAGGGAAGAGGAGGAGTGTGAGTGAGTGTGTGTGTGTGTATGTATGCGTGTGTGCAAAGGGGGGAGTGCGGCGGGGCTCGCAGCGGGCCGGGGCCGGCTCTTTGCCCGGCGCTGCCCCGCAGGAGAGCGGCTGTGGCTCCCGCACACGCTCCGCAGCCCCCGGAGGGTCAAGGATGTCGGGGAGACGACCCTCCGGCTCCCGGAACGCCTTCTGTGCTGCCCTGCGAAATGACAACAGAAAATAGACATTTACGATTATAATAATAAGAATAAATACATTGCAGCGGAGAAGTTTTGGGGGGCCGAGATGCGGAGCTGCCACCGCGCCCGCGGACAGCGGAGGAAATCACGGCCGTCCTCACAGCAGCGCTCCCGCGGACCGGCCGCTCCGCGCCGCCCGTCCGGCCCCGTCCGCTCCGTGCCGAGCCCCCTTCCTCCGGGCGGGCCCGCTCCCCCTTCCCCACGGGAGCGGGGGGCTGCGACCACGGCAGCTGCTGGCTTATTTTTAGAGCATTTCCATTCCTCCGGTTAATTTTAGATCGATTCATTATTTAGCCCCAGTTCGCCTTTAGGGAAACCCAAGCTGGGGGCGGCCGGCGCTGCGCGGCCGCGGGACTGTCCCCCCGTGCGGGGTGCGCGGCCGCGGAAGGCAACTTCGGGACCCCCCAATTCCTTTCTTCCCCCAGGGGTTGCTGCAGGCGAGACAACCCCAAACCAACCCAAACCTTCTCTTTGGGGAGACACCCCAATATCCTCCCCTACTGCCCCATGGATTGGGTTTAGGGGGAACCCAGGTCCTTTCAGCTCACCGGGGGACATCCCTGTGTGGGATACGGCCAGGAAAACATCCCGGGGACCTGACAAAAGAAGGCAGCAGTGCTCGGGTGTCCCCATAACATATCCTCTTGGGACTGAGAAAATAAAGCCGGAATGTTCCTAGGAGTGGAGCCCAGCAGAGCTTCGAGATTCGGGTGCTTTAGAAAACAGGAAGAGAGCGAAATTAATCAAATGATTTAAAACACCAAATTGTCACTGAGTAAATTGGGCTGTGTGAGCAGAGGAACTCTACCGCCTTTTGTACAAGACGGCTGCTAAGTTAGGTGAGATCTGATTTTGGGGAGTCCCCCCCAACGAAACAGTTGTCAGTTGTTCAATCAAAATTCGTTTAGTCTTCAGGTTTCCGTTTTGCAAATCCCAGCTCCAAGCAATTGGAATAGATGTCCCCAGGCTGTGCCTGCCAGTCCCGCGCAGCCCCAGCATCCAGCAACGTCGGTTCCTGGAAGGAATCATATCCCGTCCACCTCCAAGAAAATGGCTAAAACTTGTCCTCTGGACATCCTGCCAAATCCCTGTCCCTGGAGGAGGCGCCTGTGCTGTGAGGTGTAATAAATACACAGGAACGAGCAGAGGCAAGTCTCAAAAAACTCTAAATTTGCTTGATTTGACACCATCAAGGGAAGGGGACGGGTGGAAGGGGTCACCCTGAACCAGCCGCCAGTGTGGGGCAGGGGAAGATGTGTGGCAGCCCACAGATTGACTCCATGCCGGGTGCAGTCATAGAATCACAGCCTGGTTTGGGTTGAAAGGACCTTAAAGCTCATCCAGTTCCAATCCCCTGCCACGGGCAGGGATACCTTCCATATACCAGGTTTCCCAAAGCTCTGTCCAAGAGCACAAGCCGTCATGCTCTGGCTTGTGCTCCAGGGAATGGCTGATCAGGGAAGGTGCGTGCTTGGGCTACCGCTGCTCCTTCAAACTCGGGGATTTCCCCATGTGTGGAAGGAGGGGAGAAGTTTGATGGGGATAAAGTGTTCAAGGCCAGGCTGGATGGGTGGTTGGAACTGGATGAGCTTTAAGGTCCCTTCCAACCCAAACCAGGCTGGGATTCTGATTTTATATGAAGATGCCTTTATCTGTCTAAGGGAGGAAATCAACATGACAGAATATTTTTCCCATCAGCTATGCATGGCCCAAAGGGACTGTGCAAGTGATGCCAGTTTGGTGCCAAACATGGGAACATGCCTCAGAAAGGGCGAATGAATCCCAGAAAGAAGGGACACAACTCAAAAGGAGGGTCTGCAGAGAGGCAGTGGTGGAAGCTCCTTTCACCAGCTGCCTGTGTGAGGTTTTATACTGACTTTGCAGGTAGGTATAAGGTGTGAGAGAGGCACAGCAGGCTTTTCTCTCAGTTATTCCCCTTCCCAGTGAGATGCAAATGGCTGAGAAGAAGTTAAGAGGATTTCCAAGGATGTGAGGAAATCCCTTTGCCAAAAGCAGCATCTCCAGGAGCCCTCCATGGGCTGGCCCTGTCCTCTTCCCAGCATGAAGCCAACTTGTACTGAACTCAGTGACACTCCTTTGAGACTTCGCCCATCATGAGGGTGCCCAAGGACCACCACAAACTAATTCGAGGTTTATTTGTATTAACCAACACAGGACATCGGCAGGAGCCAGCTCCATGTGCTCTCATGCTTCCCAGAGCTTCATTTGTTTGTGTTTTTCCAGGAGAGCTTCGTAAGCCGTTCCTCTGGCTCATGTATAACACCCTTGATTCCCTTTATTAAGCATGGGAAGACAAGCAGTGAATGATTGCTGTTGTTAATAAAATCACTCTGCTAATATTTTTCCCCAACACATTGAGCCTTATTGATACATAAGGGCTGAAGCTCCTGATGGCGGCGGCCGGCGCAGGGCCTATGCATCACTGCAGCTCCACGTGCACCATCCAAATGGTGCCTTGGTGGAGCGTAAGCAGAGCACAGGCCTTTTATGGGCCTTCTGCAGAACGGTGAATTTTACCCAAAATGCAGGTTAAAACCCATGCTAGGTATTAATGTAATCAGGTCCATAATCTCTCCATCAAAACCTCCCTGAGCACCTCTTCACCTGCTGAACCAGGTAGCTCCTTATCTGGAGAACACACTAACATGTTTTAGGGGACTCTCTGCTTTTTCTTTCTAGGAAGAAAATAGGCATTTCTAAACTACTCCATGTCCTGGCCCTTTGGCAGAGTAAGGGCAGACACCAAAGGGCCATCCTGACCTGCCACATGTCCTCCTCCACCCTCTAAATCCAGAACTGAGTTATCACTATTTGAATATGAAAAGTGAGTGACCTCCACAAAGTTGCTGAAGACAGATCTGGCAGCTTCAGAAGGTAAAAAGTTGGATTTTGTGCCCCCAAATATCTTTTTGGGGGGCAAAAATACTAGTATTTGTTATATTTTTTGGGGGTAATGTGGATCATTTCCACCAAAGCTTCTTCCTGCTGTACCCCACAAAGCTGCTTTGTCAGTCTGGCCATCAGGGCGCTCCTGTGAATTCAATTTATATCTTTCACCTTATTAGAGGAATCTTTATTAAACATTTTATTAAGGTATTTTCATGCCTTCCAGGGCATGTTGTAAAACCCTGCTGATTTCAGAAGCTTCTTTAGGGGATCAAAGGAAGCGCAGAGCCTGGATGAGCATTTCCAGCACTCAGGAAATGATGATAGCACATGCTGGTAACTCAGCTCATGTATAGGACAGGATGGATAAAACCAAGGAGGGTTTTCATTTTGACAAAAATCCTTAAAGGGTGCTGTTTCCAGTTGGCAGGGGAGGCTGTCCAGAATCAGCACGTATTCCTTTAACCAACTCTGCATTACTTTTTTGTTGGATTTCCTGCTTTTGCCCAGGTAAGAAAGGTTTCCAAGAGGAATTCCAGCTAAAGAGATGACAGAATAGTGTATCAAGCTCATCAAGCAGTATTTACAGTCTGTAAGTAAAGCTTATTTAAGGGCTCTTGTTAAAATATTACATGATAGAGGAGTTCAACCGGCGTGCTTAAATGGATTCTAAGCAACTGGGCACAGAGAATATATGTCTGTGGGACCATGAAACATTGATCTGTCCAAAAGGAGAGGGGGAAAAAACTGCCAGCGATGATCTATCATAAGGGAGGAAATCTGCACCTCAGCGTTTGCCAAAATGTCTTAATTGCTTTGTAAACTCATCTAAATAAATAAAACGTGGGGAGCTGTGGTGGCAGCTCTGTGACGGGCGAACGTGATCTGTGCACAGGGAGGAGCGCTTTGGATAGCAGACCTTATCCCATCCTGGGGTTTATTGCAGCTGTCGCCACCCACTGCTGGCATGGGAGGGTTGGGAGGTTTCACAGGCCTTGGAGGGGGTCATGGAGGTGTGTGAGGGCTGTTGTCTCCCTGGTTGTGTGGCTGATGTGGGGCGTGATACCCTGCACCAGCCCTTGGCCATGGGCAGGAGCCACTCAGGTGGATTTTGGCTCTGCTGGAAACACTGAACCATCGTGGCCCATCTTTACTCAGTTTTATAGTGCTGCTTGTGAGTTTTCCTGGTGAAAATGGCTCAGTGTGATGCTTGTAGATCATTTACTTTGAGGTCTCGCACAGCACAGGTGTAAGAGGGCTCCTTCTGCTTCCCTGAAACTTTCCAATTTGTGTATTTTCCTCTGTGCTTCCCTTGGGAAAATATTCCACTGCCTATGAGACACTTATTGCAGTTGGTCTGTGCAAGCATCTATTAATTTTACTTCATTACTGCTTGTTACACCTCTTAGCACCAATGCAGAGTTAACATTCGTTCATAATAAGAAGATATTTGTGCTGATGTAAAGCTTTCAAGCTTTATCTCAAAACACAGGACAGAATGAATGAATTTAAGTTGTGCAACTCATTTAATGATGGGAAAGCTTTACTGTTCTCCAGTGCAGCAAGGGGAGATACTGGGGTTCACAGGGAGGAATCCCAGTTAGTGTGCAACACTCAGGTCTGTCCTCATGGGGTTGCACACTCACCTTCCTTCAGGCTCTGAATGTCCTTCTCCCCGGCTTATACACTTTGCCCTGCTCCAAATAAGTGGGTAGGTGGCTCTCCTCCCCCAGATCCAAAAGAGGTGGTTTCCCACGGCACAAGGACATGCTACATTTCATCCTGACAGCGCTGGGCTCCTGGACCTCTGCAGCAATGAATGGATTCACTTTGCTCTTATTTAGTCTTATTTAGTCCTTATTCATGCTCTTATTTAGTCCTTCATGGCTCTGGGTTTGGTTTGGGTTTGGGTTTGTTTCTGGAGTATAGCTGACTTCCATCTACTGCTACAGCCAGCAGTCACAGGTCTGGCTTTGTTAGATCTGACACCTTCTTCCTCCAACTGAAGGGATGAGCTTCCTGAATGTTCTTCCAGTCCTATAGCCTGTGTTTCCAGAATTATTCAGTGTAGCATTTAAACCATGCAAATTAATGGGACTTAAATATATGCTCCAAGTTGACACTACTCCAAAGCTGAACTAGAGGTTCATTTCCAGGTAAGTCAAGTTAAAATTCGTAAAGTAAATTTCTATCTTCTTATATATGAAATATCTTCATATATATGAAATATCTTCATGTATATGAAATATCTTCATGTATATGAAATATCTTGCTTTCTCCTGATAGATTTTACCGCTTTATTTTCATTTCTTAGTGAACCTGGACCTGAAGCAATGGTCATTCCTGTACTGAAGCTGCAGCAAATGCAGCTCCTGAGTAACTTCAAGGTGTCCTGCAGGGCTGGTCTGTGTTAACATGTGCTGCTCATGAAGTAGTGATGATCAGAGGAGGAACACAGCTGAGACTTTATCGCAGTGTCCTGCTGGTTTGGCTTCCATTAATTGCTGCCTCATAGTCCATAGACCTGCATCCCTTATGTGGGCAAAAAGGACGATTACTTAGAAAGCAATGCCAGATTTTGAACGACTGTATTCCTGTGGCTCCTCCTGTGCAGTAATTATCTGTACCTTGAGTTGGGAAGGACTTTTTGGGCTGTTGTTTTAGAAAGGACATATGTCTGGCATAGCTTCGGCTGACATGTCCTGCATGTTTTACATGTTTCTTATGTGTGTGAAATGTAATATACCTATATGTTTTGGAGTAATGTATTTAGATATGACCTCATATAAGTCTGGCAGATAAAGACATTCATATCATGTAGCACTGACGTACTTGTTTTTACTTAGGACTGCTTGTATTGGAGGGCTTCTTTCTGTGCTGGGTAGGGTCAGTAGAAGCCTTGTTGTTGGCTTTGCTGGATCATCATTAGATCCAAATTTTCCCTTCAAATTGCAGCATCTCCTTGGAAGAAAAACATGTTCTGCAATGTAACCATTATGTTTAAGTCAAATATTATTGTTAGATAAGGATCCATCCTGTCAATGGCAAAAAGATTTGTGCCTCTCTGTATAAGAGTAGATAATCCCTTGAAACAGGGGCTGTTTTATTTCCTATCTGCCCAAGACACCCCATGTTCTGTCTCTGGGAGTCTTATTCCTTAGAAGAAAGAGGTGAATGAAGAATGATGCAGCTCTTGCCCAGGTGAATGCACTTAACTTTGCAATCAACTTTGTGCAACTTGCTGGCAGAATTACTTGGATAGAAAACTCTCCTTTACCTTTCTCCTACATTATTTCCGTGAAATCAGGAAGCTAAGGAGGAGGAAAGGGCAGGAAGAGGAACATCCTGATTCTGAAGAAGAGATAGGTCTGAAAATGGAGAGGCTGAAAAAATTCCAAGAGGCTAATTAAGTAAATAAGTGCCGGGTATAGAAATCAAACCCACATTTCTAGACGGGAGAGAAGCACTTCAGTGGCAAAATTAGTGAACAATCCTGCTGACAGGTCTCTGTGCTCACTGCCCCTTGCACCTTACTGCACTTCTACAGTGCGGTATTTGTTCCTGCTTTCTTCTGGTGAAGTTCATAGCTGCAACTTTATAAAATGGGGGTGTATTTCCTGTAATTATTCATTAACCAACCTGCTGCAGTAAATGATGCCCCAGCCCCTGTGCCTTCCTGTTTAACACAGATCCGATGAGAGCTTCATATTTGGTTTAATAAACGGTAATTTCTGACAAAGGTAACTGTCACCTTTTGTTTCATTCTGCACGTTTATTTTTCAAGCACCAGCGCTGACCTCCGAACTCAATCTGCACTTGCCTATTGATGCATAAATATCTGTAATATCACAGTAAATTAAATTCAGTTTTAAAGGGTTTCTATTTAACAATCTGTCAGAACTTTCACAGCGTTTGATTTCTAGTTTCCTCTGTCCACTGACAGGTTTATCTCAGTATGGCTTGATTAATGAAACCTTTTATTTGGAGTAAGCATACCTATTCTTACCATAATCTCTTAATGCTTGCTTAGGCAGCATTGTACTTTGACAGCAGGGTTCCAAAAACTTCCAGCCCCTTCACTACTTGGCAGAGCAAGCAGCAGGATTTGGGGGCTGGGGGCTGTATTGTTCTGCCCTGCATTATCAGGTATGCAGAATCAAGCAGCTTCCCAGTTTAGCAGGTTTGGAAATCCCGTTTTCATGGAAGCCAGTGTTAAACATGCCTTATTGCAAAGTATTTTTAATTAAGATTGGCAAATGCACATTTAATTTGTGATTAGCCTTATTCTGGGGGTATTCTAAAGATGAGTTCTAAAGGATGGTTCATTGAATTTAGGGAAAAGATACTATAGCGCAGCCTAGAGAAGTTTGTATAGATCTAGATATCAGAGTCACTGACTTATAATGCTGGATTTTCCTCTCATATGGCCCCAGGTAGATCACTTAATCTCTGAGCTGTAATCCCATCTCACTGATGGTCATGTGCAACGGAGTAAATAGTTACACCACCTGAGTGGCAGAGTAAAACTGCTCCAGCTGAGAGAAGGGGCAAAACATTTCCATTTTTCTCTGTTGAGTGGGAATAATACTTACAGCTCAGGAGGGTTTGGAAGCTGAACTGTGGATTCCACTGTGCTTTCAGCATGTAGCATTGCTGCTGTTGCTACAGACTGCTCTGCAATAGCAACTTGGGTGAAGGATGAGGTGCTTTGATGCCCTCAATGAGATAGAAACAAGGAAGTAACCAGCAAGTTGCATCCCTGGGTTAGGAAAAGAGGAGGACTGTGCTTTTTATCCCTGAGATACCTTTCAGTTTAGACAAGTTAAGGAGAACTGCACCTTTCCCTGTGCTCCCCAAGGATTTTGCTCCCTCCCAGCTTACACAGGTGGTGGGTGAACTTGCAGCTCCATAGAGAGCAACGGAAGCTCTGACACTGACTTCAGCAGCGCCAGGGTTTGCCAGGAGTTTAATCCCATTCTTATTCTTGTTTACAGCGGGAGTTTGGGCTTTTTCCCAACTGCTCCTCCATGTGACTTCTTTGTTTAAGACCCAATTGTCAGCCTCTATCAGGTTCTGCAAAGTCCAGCCCTTCTGAAAATGGAGACCTCGCCTCCCATCTTGACCACTTAAAAAGGGATTGAACAACCTAGGTGGGCTCTGGTGGCTGTGTTTTCTCCAACCTTCCGGGGACAACTTTTGCTTTCAGCTCTTCAAGATCTCCAAGGGACTTTCAAATTGAAGTCCATATCCTGCTGGAGTCAGGGACTAAGCTCCCATCAGTGTAAGTAAAGATTGGATTGCTGTGCATGTCAGCGTAAGGATCACATATGGAAAATATCACGTGCGGTATGTCGCTCCAAATAGTCACAAACCCCTTTTGTGCAGAAACACCAAGAACTACCCTGTCAGCATCATGTAACTGTTAAAGGTGAGAACAGTTTTAAGGTGATTTGTGCACTTGTTTCTGTAGAGCAAAAGCATTTCAGGAGGTTTATTTCATTAAGATATAAATCAGCATCAGGAAATGCGTTCTCAGTTCTGCATTAAGACCCAGAGAGGCACTGTCATTCCTGCGTAAATAACTCACATCTGAGGATCATATTTATCTGTCAGTGTACACATCCAGTATTGTGCACGTATACGGAATATATTCCTGGTATAAAAAGTTGGAGGAACTCATTAGAAGCAAATTGTGTATTTTCAATCAATAAATGCAATATGGTTCAATGGCCCTGCATACAATGTGTGTTTCTGCAGTACCAGGAGCAATACTTTCAACAGACGAGTGCTTTCAGTTGTCATAAAGATGTTTATTTGCCGGGAAGCACAGACTTGTGCTCATGCAATCCTCCTTGTAGGATTATTATAATTCTCCAGCACGTTTCTGACTTTTTGGGTTGTTTCACACTCTGCTTTTTAACCTTCAACAACAAATATTGTTGTATCATGAAGACAGCAAATCCAAACAATTACATATGTAGTCCAAAGGCATACACAAGAAAATCAATATTTGACATCTTTGCAACTCCCTCTTTGGAGCAGCGCTCAATAGCTCTTATTCATTATACACTTATATCTCTTTCAGATTCGCCTTTGTCACCAGAAGCCCATTTTTTTTTCTCCTTTGACTTCCACATAACTTCTTTGCCCTGTACTTTTACAGATGCCTTCTGGCTATAAATACTAATGAAATCTCTTTGCTTAATTCAATTTTGCTGGTACACTTACAGTTATGACCTAACTTTCCCACGAGAGAGACTGATTGAACATTCCAATACCTTATGGATGGGAGCAAACACTCCACAGAACTGGACTGACAATTTCCATAATTATAGAATTCACAGCCTAATGACCTTAAAAAACAATAAAAAGATCTCTTGTTAATTCCATTTCTGTTACTGACATTCAGGATATTTCATTTTTCACAGGACAACAAATTTACTTTTTATTTTCAAAAGAGCAGTCTATCCTTTTACCCTAGATTAAATTTTCTGAATATTGAAGGATTTCATTGAATATTTAGCATTTCTTTGTCTTTTAAAAGTTAGAATATTTATGATCCTTAGAATGCCTCTGACTGATTTATGGCAATCAATTATAAGAGTGCGTTTTCAAATAGCCCTTTTAAAAATGAAGAATAGAATAATTAAAAAGATCAGAAGTCCTCCCTTGCATATAATTATTTCATTATTTCATTACAGTGCAGAAATTGTTTTTGCTGACTGTGAACAATTGTAATTGAGCAAAAGCTCCATGACTATACGATAGCAAGCAGTTCTTCCTAAGAAATAAGATCCCTAATTGCCTAAATTTTTATTCAGCACAGTGAGCCTTAAAAGCCACATTGTAATATAAACCTAATCACTAGGTACAGCGGGTACTTTTGCCATAGTGGAGACATTCCCAAAGCATAACCTTGCTGTACAGCTAGTTTATTCTTTCAACAGGTTTATTGCCACGTGAAGCACTTGTTTGGGTGCTGATTTGTCACAGGCTGGGAACAGAGGGCTCCCTGCTCAGGCAAGGCTCCCCATGCCACATGGCTGGAATGATGGCTCATGCCACTTACGCCTACCTTGTGTTGGTGGAGACACTGCCGTGGGTGGCCATGTGCCTTGCCTACGTCGTTCTTGTTCCTCACTTTCCATTGCCTGGCTCTTCTCTCCAGCTGCTCTGGGGTCTCTATCTGCTCAAAAGAGAGAAGCATCACCAGAGAGAAATGAAAAATGGCAGCCTGACTTTGGTGTCTAGAATCACCATGTGGATGAGGTCTCCTCTCGCTTTAAGGATTTGGGGAGCTTCTGCTGTTGCTGAAAGGTCTAAAGTGTACATACCCCACCCCCAAGCATCCAATGGAAAGACAGGGATGTTTGCTGCAGGTTGGGTTTTAGGTGGGTTTACTTCGACCAGAAGACCAGTTCTCCACCAGCTCATGCTGCTGTTGATCTCTGCTTTGGGATCTGCATTTCAGTAGACATCTCCAGGCTGGTGTTTACCTGATAGGCCCCAGTCAACTCCAGGCACTGGGAGGAAGCTCCAGAGGAACAAAGAGAGTGCTGTGCACTAAAACTGGGGTTCTAACAGCGCTTCAATGTCGTTGGTGCCTCCTTTTGCATGGAGGCATTTTGCTTGCCCCAGAGGCCTCCTCTACCACCTCTCAAAAGATCATACTTCCGCTGACTGGATTGAAAGTCCCCTGGCCCCATGCGTCATGCCAAATTGTCATCTGCGTTGCAAACACACACTGGGTCACTTGGCCACAATGGTCCTTCCTGGTGCTTGACACAGGGGAAGACAGGGCTTGCAGAAAGGGTGAGTTTGGGATGCCTCTGATAGTGTGGGCACTGAGGGGGGCTATAGAGGATCCTGGCTGTAGGGGCAAGGCCACAGGGGCAAGGGCATCCACCAACTGTTCCTTGCTTCTAAACCCTCTACAGCCACTGGGTTGTAATATTCCTGTGTGCCAGGCACAGACAATCCATTCTTGAGTCTGGCTCCCAAGCTGAGCTGAACATCCCAGTTAAGTTCAGTATACAGGCCAAGAAATACTGGTGAGGTTGGCTCTGAGTCCTTTAACTTCATCTGAGGGACTTTCTTGGAATGAAATAAAGTCTTTTTAATAAATAATACCTTGGCTGGCACAGTGCTGGCAGACAGCTTGTGATAGCTTCTGCCTAAAGTCTCCAAGCTTGACATGAGCAAGTCCACATCAGAGGCAGCGCGCGGTGCCTGGAAGTGCAGATGTGGAGTCATTAGGAAATGGTGTCTGCAGGGCAAATCTGGAGTTTGTCTGATGTGAAGTTTCTCCTGTCACGGCAGAGTTGCTTCCGGGGTGCTGGGAGAAGTCACAAATGGGGCTGCTGCTGGTTTGTGAATAAAGCCCTTTGTCAGCGCTCAGCTATGACCTCCTGCTCTCAAAGACTGGCTGAAGCTTGTGGAAAGAAGAAAAATGGAAATGAAAGGTAAAATTCTGGGCTGATGCAGTAACCTTAATATAGTGTCTGAATGGGAGAGAAAAGATTTATAATGACCTCAAAGAGAAGCTGGATTTTTCCTCCTGAGCTCACTGTTTTCCAGTCCCACCATGAAGTCTTAAATGCAGTTGTAGTGCCAAATTAACAATGTAGCGTTAAACTAAGAGCACTGGAACTACTAGAACCAATAACACCCAGCAGCAATCAAACACAGGCACATTAAGGATTGCCTGGCAACAGATGTGATGCATCCCTCTGCTATTCTGTAGTGGCAACCCTCAGGTACACAGTTATGATTCCTGAGAGAGGCAGGCTCTGGAGGTGACAGACTGAATAGTTATAATCTATCATGAAAAGTTTTCAAGGATGAGTTAATGATTTTGTGCAATTTCCAGACCAGTTAATGGAAGCCTGGAAACCTGGAAGCTGGAGTCTCCCTGGGCTGCAGCTCTCCAGGAACAAGTCACTGGGTTTTCCCTTGTGCCTCAGTTTCCACATCTCTAAAAAGAGAAAAAATCCTGCCTTTTCTGTGAAATGATTTAAATCTATTGCAGAAAAGTGATGTATAAGAAATACTTCAGAGCAGGAAAGAGGGGTTATAATCAGCCCAACTCTGCTTGCAGTGAAATTAGTGCTAAGGCTAGTCCTAGGTTAACACTGTTGCTATTGCTGAACTGCTATATCCCATGCTTGCCTGAAGAAGGTGGACTGCGTAAGACAGGGAATATGCCTCTTTCTTGGTGACTTTGGCACCTGATATCTGTGCTCAAGTGGGCATTTGCACTTCAA
>WYDI02002520.1:23871-47953 GCA_009867235.2 Psittacus erithacus
ATTTCCACAAATACCTCGAGGCTGATGCTGCAGACAGCCAGCGCCCATTGGACGTGGGATGCAGCTTGTGTTGTGCTCCTTGTAGGAGCACTTGCGTTGTGCTTCTGTAGAAAGTTGCTGAAGCACTTTGTACATTTGTACGTCTGTGTTTATGCTGATTTTTTATAGTGAACTGAACCAGCAAACCCAATGTTGTTTTTTACTGCTTGTCCTGCAGTTTTTGTTTACCACTGCATTGGTTGCGTTGTGGGAAACAGAGCTGTGAGACTGTCTATTCCCTACCTTCTGTGATCTACCTCTCAGTGTCCCCAAAACCAATAACCATTCAGCCTTGCTGGGGCATCAGGACCATACTCAGGTCTAAATAGAGATAATCTGGGACTCTTCTGGAGATTCAGCCTGATCTTCTGCAGAAGCTCTGAAGTGTGTGCTCCTGCACAAACACTCCTCCTTATTCTACTGCCCCTTTTGCAGCTTGGTTAAGAGATGGCAAAACCACCCTGCTCTTGCAGTAAAGCACACTACCAACTCTGAATCAGATGCAAAAGCCCACGTGGCTGGTCCTGATAGCTTTTCACAATTCTAACCCTGTATTTGAGCCTTACTTTCAGGTGTGTCAGTGATCAGTGTCCAGAGCATGGTTTAATATGTGATATTAAATAGGATACCACTAATGAGCAACCAATCCTTATTCCAGCAAAATCAGGCAAATGAAATAGTGGTTGGAAGTGGCAGGAATGCATTTCTTCAGGTAACCAAATCACTTACTGGACTATATGTGAAGTCTAGTTAAAAAGTTAAGCAAACCATGCAACCACCCAAACAGAGCAGCCCATGGGTAGGGTGCATTTTCTTTTGTAAGACATGGATGCATCATTTAAGTCCGGAAATCCAACAGGTACTTTGGCAAGTTGGTGCTATGCAGACTAGAAATATGACATATTTAAATGGAAAAGTCTACCTAACCTGATACTTTTGGTACTGAAGGACACAAACTTGGCTCTGCTTTGCCTGTATTGTTATTTTTTGCACTTAAAGCCAGGTTGATCAAAGCTGAACCCTATGATTGTAGCTGGTACTGCGACTGTTTGCAAAGTCCCTTGAGTTAGATACATTTTTTCCTTTAATGTTCCTGTGCTAGTCAAAGCCACATAGTTAGTGATCACAAATTAAAGGTGTTATATGTAAAATGATATATAAAAATGATTCTCATGTTTTCAGAAAATGATGGGACATTGAGTAAAGCCTGTAGAATTTCAATGGCTACTCTTAAATTTAGAGCCTCATTTCAGGTTTTTCTTATTCTTTTCTTCTTTCCAAAGGCAAAATGGCAACACTTTGTGAGAGCAAATAATGCAAGAGAATTCTGGCAACATCAGGGAAGGTTTTTGACAATATCTTGGAACATATCAGTCTTCATATAATGAGCATTTAATGGGTCAAATAAGGACACTCTTTAAAGTCCTGATGAAACATTGAGCCATATATAATACCACCTTTTAACTAATTTGAACATTCACAGTAAATTATGGCTGGGTTTCATAAATGTTCATCAACCCTCAGCTCCCAAGGAGAACAGCTGAGTTTTCTGAATATTGATTCTTTGGGAAAACCTGGCTGGTTTTAACTACATTTTGTGTGCTACCATTGCAAACAAACGTAGCAAATATGGTGAGGTTGTTTTAACTGCCATACTTCCAAGCGTATATATTGCTGTTGGCATTTTTATATGTACAAAGGCTCCTCCTGGAGGTCAGTTGTGCTGCTGGATGCCCTGCTCCACGGCTTAGCATACTCAGGCGGATTTCTGCTGACCAGCCTGGGTTTCTGTGTATGCACTGGAAAACCAAACTGTTGACAACATAAAATCAAACGCATGTGATGTGCTTAACAAGCTCTTGCTGAAAAGCCCATTCTGGATGTTAGCAAAATAGAAAGGGTGTCTGTCAGTTTGGATGCGTTTGTAGAGGGAGAAGAACCTGAAGATAACTTCATATTTTCCATTTCTTTTGGAAAAATAAATGGAAGATTTGCTGAAGGAACTGTGCTCACCCCTGCATGGTGCACAAACAGCAAAGCCTCCTCTGAAAGGATTCAACACTTCCAAAGGCCAGTCTAAAATGGGTATCCCTGGCATCTCCTGCTGTGAGGAGCCTGAGCATATAGATGGCGTGCCCCAGAGGATGAACATGGTTTGGGCCTGAGGTGAAGCTCAAGTCATCACCTTCCTGCAATGTCAAAGCAGAGCTTGCTGCTTCAGTGATGGCAGTGCTGGCATCTGTGCCCACCTCCCCTCCCAGCACAACTCTGTGAGAGAGGCTTGTTCTCTAACACTTTGTTGTCTCTGTTTTTATTCTGTGTTAATCAACTTCAGTCCAAAATGATGTGCAGAAAGTGGATAATGCCTCTTGAGCCAGGAATTACCATGGCATGAGCGGTCTCCCCTGGGTACCTGCTCTGCATTGTGTGCCATAATTGTGTGAGAGAGAAGGAGCTATTTTTCAGCAAGTGGCTATTGGATACTTCCTGTGCTGCATATCAACAACCAGATCTTGACCCAGAAATGTCAGTCCCTGCTCAGAGCAGACAAGGAAGCATAATTAGAGATGCTCTGGCAACGTATTTTAGGACTGACGGTGACAATGTTTAAATTTTTAATCAGGCATGTAACATAAAAAGCACATAACATGAAATGTGAAAAGAAAATTGGCAAATACCAACGTGCTGTTTGACACTTTATTTCACTGAAGGAAGTGAACATCAATAAACATTATTCATCATAAATGACAGAGAGGAAGGCGTGTTTCTAATAAAAACCTTCACATTGCAAGGGGTGAATCTCATAAAAGCACCCTTACAGTACTGTAAAAGCCACGCTGGGCCAGATCACAAAAGGAAACACAGAGACCTTTCTTGTGAAGCTGTAATGTGCACCCAGATGTGTTCCCTCTTGGCAAGTGGCTTTGGGGCAGAGAGGTTCTCCCAGGGTGCAGTGGCCTTCCTCTCTTTATCTGCCATGTTTGGACATGGCACAGCTCTGAGCCCTTGTGCTGGATGACATATCCTCATGAAATGTCCTCCCAGGTCTTCAAGGCTCAACCCTTAAGCATGCTGTAGCAAGTTTTGCTCAGTGCTGTCAAACACTGAGCTCACTAGTCAGATATTTCTAGTTGGAATATTAGAGACAAACCAGAGAAGTGAAGTGGGGCACAGCTTAGTTTGATGTACTGGCGCAAGGTGTGAATGGGGAGTTGTTGTGTGATCTTTTCACACCAAAACTCTTGTAGTCTCTTGCTTTTGCAAGGCTTTTCAACATCAGTGCCTCTGTAAACTGTTTGGCATCTTTTCCTGCCTAAACCCTGTCCATACCATCATGCTTATTTGATACGGGCTTTGCTGAGCAGAGGGCTCTGTGATGCTCTGAGCCCAGAGAACTGAGCTCGCTATTCAGGGCTAGATGAATGCTCCCAAAAATTATTTGAGGGAAGTGCTAAGGTGCCAATATAAGTATGCCAAAGTTAGAAAAGGCCTGATTTAGGGCTATTCTGGTCACTTTAATTTGTCTCTGTCATATGCCTGAATAGAGAGAAAGTCTCCAATTGCATGATTCCAGCTTCTGCAACAAAAGATGTGGGGGAAGAGCTGAGAGCTCAGGGAGGAGAGTGGTCTGCAGCAGGAGGGAGCCTGGGAAGTTTTGCTCAAGTGCCAAAACGGTGGTCTGCTCTTCTCTTTCTTGCTCTGATGGGGTCATAGTTGCCTGGTTGGAGGGAGCTGTGAGGAGAAGCAACATGCTATGTGCAGAAGATGGGGTTGTTGGAGGATGTAGCTGAAAAGCCCTAAAACCTCTATTGATTTTTTACTTTTTTTTTTTAACTTGACCAAATCCAGACAGTTTTTGTGGGAAAAGTCAAGAGTTCATTCCCAAAAGCAGAAGTCTTGCAGCCAGATTTTAAGTACAAACTATACTGAAGTGAGCTCTCAACAAGATGGTTGTGAGATTTCTTTTAATGTGGGCAAAGTAAAATCCTTTGCCCTGTCCTTGTTTTAAGGAAGATGTGAATGGTCCCTTTTTTTTTCCTTTGAAATGTAGCAAGACAATCCATCTTGAGACAGACAGTCATCATGCGGCATTTCATCTCTAATGGGCAAAGGCTGGCAAAGATACATGCAATTGAAAGCACAGTTATACAATGAGAAGTGTCAGACAAGCTTAACTGTAGGTACTGATCAACCCCACTTTTCATGGTGCTCATAATAAGGCTTTTCATGGGAGCCAGCCTGGGCCAGCTCCTGGATGATCACAAGCCTGCATGTTGCTAATAATAGTATCATGGCTAAAATATCTCCATGTTTACCGAGTTTCATATTCCAGTTTTGTGTGTCTCTTTTGTCCTTCATTTTCTCTTTTGTTTTCCATTCCCGTCATGCTGCTACACTAATATTTTCCATCTTGATTCCAAGGGCTGCCATCATTAACTCTTGCACCATGTGAACATTTGTGCGTCTCCATCAGATCTGTGAGGAGGATGCTATGGCATGGCCAGCTCTCATGGCACTGTTTCCAGGTAGCAGATGGTGACAGCTCAGCACTGTCACCTGAGGCAGCTGGGGTGAGTTCCCTCTCTTGGAAGCATGCACCGTGGCTGGGGCATGCATTCACACCACGGCATGGCTGGAACTGATCGGAAAGTCTGGGGAATTTGGGCAAAGAAAGGGGATAGAAATTATTTTTTTTCTTGAAGAGAAGTAGTTTTGCATTTATTTCAAATTGAGGTAACTGACAAAATGATGTGTTGCCAACCCTCACTAGCCGGCAGGAGTAGCTGTTTCTATCACCTACCTCTAGTCCTCCTTTAGACTCTATGGACTTGGGCAAGCATAAGACAGTTTCTCCTGGACCAAAATCACAGCTGAAAGCCAGGTATTAATATTTACCCTAGCTCCCTACCAACTTTGGGACAAAGCTTACATTTGATTCATGGAGATTTAGATACTGAAGGATTTGGGTCTTAACCTCTGCTCTAGTTTCCCAGCTGAAAGACAGTAGTAATATTTCTCTGCCATACAGCAGACTTGCAGTGAGTAATTATTTCATATTTGTAGACTACTTTGGAAAGAATGTGCTCCATATTGCTGACATTATTAACTTTTGGAGCCTCAGATGGAGCTGGAGAAGTGCCTCTGTGCTCTGTGTTGTCCAGCCCTTGCTGCTCTTGAAATCCAAGGAATATTTAGAGGGTTTGAGAGAAAAAGCCTCTTAGCAACAAAAAGAAATCCTTGCACCCAGCAAGAATTTGGGGAAATAATGGAGAACTCTCAATACACAGCTGGTCTTCTTCTTGTAAAGTGAATGTGTTTCCAGCCTACATAAAAGCCTGATTTACTTATCTTGTCAGATGATTTTGTGAGTGTGTTGCAGAGGGTTGGAGCATGCCACGGTAGCTTAGTAAACTTGTAGTGAGGACTTACTCAGGCAGCAGACATGTAAGTAGAGGTCAGGATTAGCATAGACAGCGCACAGGGTCTGGTGAGCAGATGAGATCTGCAGAACAACAAATATGGTCATACAGTCATAGAGCTCACATCTCCCTTTCCCCCAGTCATGCATATCAATGCAAGTTAAGTTAGTGCTTGCATTTTCCTCAACATAGTTTCCTCAACAGGAATTAACCTTTGAATACACTCCATCAAGTCCCAATGTATTGGGTTCGTGTGGCAAGGTTTTGGTACCAGGGAGGCTACAGGGGTGGCTCCTATGAGAAGCTGCAGGAAGCTTCCCGTATCTGATAGAGCCAATGCCAACCAGCTCCAGAACAACCTGCTGCTGGCCGTGGCAGAGCATGTCAGTGGCAGCAGTATCACCTCTGGGATAACATATTGAAGAAAGGGGAAAAGTTGCTGCATGACAGCAATTGCGGCCAAGGAGAAAAGTGAGAATATGTGAGAGAAACAACTCTGCAGACCCTGAGGTCAGTGAAGGTCACCTTGTCATAGAAGGAGATCAGGTTAGTCAAGTAGGACCTGCCTTTCATAAACCCATGCTGACTGGGCCTGATCATCACATTGCCCTGTATGTGCCAAGTGATGGCACTCAGGATGATCTGCTTCATAACCTTCCCCAGCACTGAGGTCAGGCCTGTAGTTCCCTCCATCCTCCTCTGTTCTTCTTGTGTTTAGGTGTCACATTTGCAAATGTCCAGTCAACTGGGACATTCCTGGTGAGCCAGAACTGCTGATAAATGATGGAAAGTGGCTCGGTAAGGGCTTCCACCAGCTCCCTTGGTAACCTTGAGTAGATCCCATTTGGTCCCATAGACTTGTGCATATCTAAGTGGTGTAGCAGGTCACTGACCTTTTCCCCTTGGATAATGGGAGCTTCATTCTGCTCCTTGTCTTCCAGCTCAGTGGGTTGGATACCCAGAGAATAACTGGTCTTACTTGTAAAGAGTGAGGAAAGAAGGCATCAAGTAACTCAGCCTTTTTCTCATACTTTGTAACTATGTTTGCCCCCTCATCTGTACATATATGTGTGTTCAAAGTTCCATTAATTTGATGTGTACAGTGCAAGAATGTGAAGAAATAAACCCATAACTTTTCATAGAATGCAAAAAGGCATTGGGTTTTAAAAACGTTATCCATTTCAGCAAGCATCCACTCTGGCCATGCCACTTAACAGTTCAGCGGATTCCTGTTCCTTTTCCTGCTCCTGCTGGGAAACCGTTACATATCAAGGCACTGAAGTTAGAATTTGGATTTCTGTTGTCTGCAATGGAAATTGTGACCTGGCTCACTTTGAAGGCTGCAAAATGAAGGCTGATGGTTTTTTTTTCCTTTCCTTTTCTTTTTTTTATATAGTTTTCGATAATTTCCTCTGCTTTGTGCTATTTTAAGATGTTTAACTAAGTAGCTCCAGAAGAACCATTCACAAATAGTGTTGATCTGTGTTTTGAAAGTTTAACATACACTATCCAATGCACATTTACATACACCACCAAAATCCCGCATTTGGGAAATTAAAACAACAAAACTTGATTGCATATCATGCTTTCATATTTTGCAGATGTTAATATTTAATCATATGCAGAGCCATTTAGCTTAAGTGCATTAATGTAACTCATTTAAAAGAGGCCAGTAATTGTCCTATTAACTCCCAGCCTGGATGTTATCCATGCTGCCCTGCTGGTAAGGCCAGAGGGAGAGTCTCCTATTGGCACCCACAGAGATTGCTCTGATCTGTTGAAAATCCTGTTAAAATCTAATTACTTAGGAGAATAGGCCAGGGAATATCTAATGAGCTTCAGGAAACCCAGTGAAAGAAATTCTCTTTTAATACAGGCTGAAACATCTTCTGTGTTTCAATTACAGTGATACCACATGAACATAATTACACTTGTATAGAATGGGACTCTTCTTTGTTATTTTAATATCACTAGATTTTTCTTAGTCACGGGAGAAAATAATTTGATTCCCCACAGAGGTTAAGTGTTGGTGAAAAGCTTAGTGTTATAATAAATGTAATCTTTGCTTATGATAATTCCCTCTTTGTTTTGTGAGGAGATGTTAGTAAACCCAGGTCACCGAGGGAAGCTGACCAACTCGATACACGCCGGGGAGCCTGGGGAAGGTGGGAATATTGTTCTGCCTATGTGAAAGATTTCAGAGGCTGCTCGCTTCTTCGCCTGCATGAAATTTGGCTTTACATTTGTTATGGTTATGGTAATTTAAGCTGTTGACATTAAGTGAACAATAAAACCTCGTAGCAGCAGCAGGAAAACAGACTCCTCCTTCCAACAGGGGGGACTATTTGCAATTTCTTCTGCTTGCAGACTCTTAACTTTATTCATCTGAAAATTCCCCTGCTGTAGCATGGCCAATGTTGTCACTGGTGGCTCTCCAAAGTGACACTACTGACGCTGCTTCTGCCCATGGCAGTGGCTTCACCCCATCAGGGAAAGCAGAATGTGGGACTGTGGCGCTTTGTGGGTTTGGAATCCCAGACATAGAGCAGATGATCCCAACAGCCTGGAGCATTACTGGGCTCTCCGTGGAGGAGTAGCTCAGCTCCACTGAATTTAATGGGATAAAGCCTTGAGGAGATAGTGTAGACCCACATGAGGTAGAACGCCATGTCCGCCTGCCTGAAGAAACGAGCTGAGCAGCGGAGGTCCCATCCCAAGGAATGTTATCCCAAATTATTTCTGCCCCAGCATATGGTCAGACTGGTCAGCCCAGAGGATAGGGATGGCAAAGAAGCCATCAATAGAGGAGGTGCTGGATAACCCCAACCCCAACCCCGTCCTCCATTTCTGGTCCCCTGGCTCCCTCACAGTGCTGTGAAAGACGCCAGAGAGGCGGGAAAACACTTCCTTGGCAGCCAATCACAGGCTGCCATCTATCTGCTTCTGACCAGTTCCATGCGCGGACATGTGTTCCTGACCAATCAGGCGCTTCTACACAGCCTGACTGCCCTTGAGGGAAGGTGGCAGGCTGAGGGGCGCTGAGGAGAAGGTGACGCCATGTTGGGTGCCGGAGGGTTTGCGTATGGAGAGCCTGCTATGGCCCAGTGTTTCCAGGTTGGTTTGCACACCCAACTTCAGCCATGATGAAGGAGGTGTAAATGGAGCTTGGCAGTACACATAACTTCATTTAATGACTGGCGGAGTTGCCTCTCAGGTATCTAACAGTGCTGGGGTAAGCTGTGAGCTGCACTGAGGTTCGAATTAGAGGGGGATGACTGGGGGCTATATGGAGTGAGACACACGGGTGTGATGAGAGATTCCCCCTCCTCAGAATTTATATGAACTTGTTAGAAACCAAGGTTTGCTGTCTAGAACTTCAGACTCCTGCCCCAGGTTTTATGGTGTGATGAAGCTATTGGAGTTGGCCTGGTGGAGTCAGGACTGCAGAACAGCTTTTGAAAGGTTTAGAGGAGGTTGCTTTTGGGGCTGCTCTGACTTCACAGGGAGTTGGTCTGATGTTTGCACAACCAGCGACACAGGTAACAAGGCATTAACTCTGTTTCCCTTGTTTTAGGTGGTGCACAACCTCAAATCTGTACTGATGTTTTCTTTGGTGCTGACCCTAATGTCTTCCTTTGGAGGCATTTTGATATAGAAAGTGTTTGAATGGCAGACCATGGGAAGCTGACAATGCAGGTAGTGTACACAGTGCATTTATATCTGTATTTTAATTGCCTTTTATACCACTGAATGCAGTTCACAAGCATGATTCTTGTTCTGAAAATAATCTGATATTGCAATGCAACTACAGAAATGTGTTCTAATTGTGAAATTAGCAAACTCTACTCTGGATGAATCCAGTAGAAATCTTAATGATGACAAAATAACATTTTAAGATGTTGAAGGCTGAATATGAAGGGTCAGAGAATAAATTGTAGATCCCCAGGTTTGTAAAAGGCTCTTTAAACCTCTTTTAAGCCCTCTTTAAAAGGGTTTTCTTCAAAGTTTAAGTGATAAGTCTTTGTTCAACACTTTGTAAACATATTTACTGTGATCATTCCAGCTAATTCAGCTGAGTGGGATCACATCCATTTTAATTGGCGTTACTGGAAGTAAGGGATTCAGTACTTCATTTGACTGTATCCAGGAAAAAATGTGCTCCCTCAAGCTGAACTCCCACTCATCTGCCTAGAATTTGAAGGCAAAGTGCCTTAGAAGTTCCATATAAAATCTATCCGTAATATTCCTCAATACATCCATTCATGTTCTTTTCATACTATTAAGATGCGTATTTGGCAGGGAGAAGGAAACAAGCCCAGGAAAAATACTAAGATTTGGCTTAACTGTAAACTCTATATCAGGAATTGATACAAACTTTGATTTTGCTCTTTATAAACCACAAAACTGGATCTAGATTCAGACAGAGCAAGTCGTTCTCAAATTCTCAGGCTCAGTTTGGTTTGGAATTACTGAGTTCCCAAAAATCTGACCCAGGCCCCTGGATAGGAAAGCTTGGGAGACAATACTGGCACATCTTGGGTTAGAGCGAGAGCTAAAGAACCAGAGGAATCTCCTGGGCACTGCAGTCTCATTCTCTGAGTGATTACAGTTCAAACTTCTGCAGCCTTTTTCCTGAGTCACATCCTAAAAAGATGTCACATAAAACCAGGATATTCTACCTATAGAACAAGCAAAGAAGCCTGGAGACTATAGCTACTTGTGGGGAGATGAAACTCAGTGACAGGAGGTAAAAAAACAAGGGTCAAAAGTGGAAATGGCTACCATGAAAGATAGTTAAACCACTTGAAATGTTCCCACCCCCACCCACCACCCTGGCTCCAGCTCAGTATCCAATCTTTCTTGGGGAAAAAGAGCCAGTCAGAGTACATTCCTCCTCCCTGAGCAGGTGCATTACAAAAATGGAGAGCAGCATGTAAATCATTCATGGACACAGGGAAATAAATAGCCCTTTATGCCCATATAAATACTTATCAGATGTTCATAAGGGGAATTTACATGGAGTTTTATTCAGTACTGTCAGCCATTCCTCTGTCTTCCATCATTCCTGCCGTGAAGACAATTCAAAATATGGTGGTGGGGAAAGCAGCCTCTCCGCCAATTGATCCATAGCACATCATGTAGAAAACTCTGAACTTGCCCTCAGTACTGCTGTTATTTTTATTATGGCTCTTAGCCGAGTGAGATCATTCTTCCTGGTTTGCCTCCCAAGAAATAATGGGAAGCAGTATGTTTAGTCAGTGGATTGATTCAGTGATCTATTAGTCTAATCCTGACTCTGCCAATCATCTACTAGGTGACTGCAGGCAAATCACGTCACTTCTTTGTGCCTCTGTTTCCTCTCTGACCTTCAGTCTGTCTTGTTTATTTGGACTGTAAGTTATTGAGGGCAAGGGCTACCTCTTGCTGTTTGTATGTGTGTGCCACCTCTAGCGCACTGGGACCTCTGCGATGGCTTAATCTCCAAGTGGTGCTGCATGTAAATAATAACATTCAGCTTCTCTTCAAGGGAGTCATAGAAAGAGAATGAGTCGGCATACAGTTGTGTAAAGTGGTGGCAAGCTAGAAAGAAACAAGGAAGAGCCCTAACATTGCTAGGTGCTACACAACCACAGAGCAGAGAGACCTTCCCTGCCCCACAGATCACAATGTGAGGCTGCTTTGGCCATCACAAGCTGCCTTGAGCTCTCAGCACCTGAATTCACAGCTTCCAGACACTTAACGAGCATGAGGGACTGAGCCATATGCAATTGCAAGGCAGACACATGCCAAGTGGCAAATGGAATATAAGGTGACTTCTTTGGCCCAAATTAGGCTAAATTATGTCATATTATATGGCTTCTACTGAAAACAAGGAATACAGCTGAGGAGCTCCTGCAGGCCAGGTGGAAAGCTGTGGTAGCCCAGCCTTGGGCTGTTCAGCTGAGTCCTCAGATTAGGGTTATTGTTTCTAGAAGGATTAGGTTGAAATTTCTTTTGGATTTGGGGAACTCCCATATATGATGGTTAGCTTCTGAAATCATAAGGCAATAATTTGGATAATGTTGCAATCCTGATGAATGATAATTTATGCAAGCAGATCCTACTAGTTTTAATGGGAGTGACATGCATAAATCCCTGTGCATTGAGAAGATTAAATTAAACTCTCCAGTTTTAATTATTACTTACATTACTTTTTTATTTGTCATTCTTGGTTCTTGGTAAGAGAGCCTCAATGCAACTGATGGCTCACTGCTCAGGCAGGCTGGCCAGTAACGGCGCGTGAGAGCAGCTAAAACCTCTCCTGGGGACCGATACACTGGCTGTGTGCATTTTGATAGCCACCTCCATACAGCCTGTGTTCATTTTGGTATCTGTCCTCTCTGAGTCTGTTCGAAGCCACTATTTGAAATACTAAAAAAATGCCCCAAAATGAAAATGGATGCTGTCAATGCCAAGTGTGTTTTTGCCCATTGCCACAGCATCAGGAGTTGTACAGAAGGTATTACTGTCTCACATAAGTATTGCCTGGACTAGACAGACAGACTGGAACAACCCAGACCATAAACATGGGCTACTTCTGCTTTCTGTAAATAACACAGGGAAACATCCCCATCTTGCATAAACCAGAAATATTCTGTTGAAAATCTTCAGCTTATTCATTCATATGAATTTCATGGTGCTACACTTATTTATGCTAGATGATAACAGTTCAAAACTAACACATATGGATTACACGTCCTGTAAAGCAAACACATGGTGACACCCTTGGAAAGCCATAATTTGAGAGTTAAAGCAAATCTAAGCCTGAAATCCGAACTCCGATTAAACTTTAAAAGGTTTGATAAATGGCTTTTAAATTAATTGTGTGTGTACATGCCTATGTGTGTATTTTATTTCTTGATATGTTTTCCTATACTTTGCCTAATATCTGAAAGAATTATTACCTTTTTTCTGAAATCTGGGTGTTTTGAATTGTAGTTTAGGTCCTGCAGAAAAGTAAATCAGACAGAAACACAAAAAAAATACCATAGTTCAATATAAAGATTTAAGTGCTTTAAATCAAAAATAACAATATCATTACATCAAAAATAACAAGATCACATGAAATTAGAAGAGACTCATCAAAGTAAAAGTAATTGTGACTGAGGACTATGAAAATGTAAAGGGATTGACATATGTGGTAACAGGGCAATTAAAGCCTCAGCTTTTTCACTGTGATGATTTTATAGCATCTTCTTACTGTTGCCAGTTTGGAAGCTGCCAGCAAACATTTTCTTAATTGCAAAAGGAGACAATATGCGTCCCACTGTTTCATTCATAACATTTGATTAAGTTAAAGAGGCTGCACTTCTATTTGAGAGAACAAAGAGTTGGAGATGGAAATAGCAAAGACACATTGTGCATTTGAAAAAAGATCCCAGGAACAAATGATTAACCAGAAATTTTACAGGGGGGAAAAAAAAAGTCTACTTGTCTTGACAGAATAGCCTGATCCTGTAATAAACCCTCCCAAAGTCAACAGTTCATAAAGTCTTTTGTTCTAGTAAAAGGGTCTTTAATTTTTAACACAAACTCACACTTTGGTATGCATGAGCTTAAGTAAAATTAGAAGACATGTATATAATAGGATTTAATGGATTATCATCTGCATTTTCCAAAGATGTCAGCTTCTCTCGGCTCTGATGGAGTAGCACTTAATGTAAATTTAATTTGAAGTGATGTATGGAGGGCTTGAGGTGGTACTCTGTGATTCCCTAACTGCCTGGAGAGGCTCTGTGGGTAGCATCTGGATTTGGCTGCTCCACATGCCCAGCAGCATCTACTAACTAGGATTAATGAGGTAGCCTGTTCACCAGTGATCCAAAGGAGGTATGCTACATTTACTCCCAACAATATGAATAGGAGGGCCAGTTTCCTTTGGGGGCACACTGTTTGATGAAACTTAATGATGGTCTTGATATTAGGTGTAATAAATATACTGTATAGAAAGCACTTTTGCTTTGTCAGATTTAAATGTTAGTTAATCTTAAAATGGTGTTTGGCTTAGCAGGGCTGAGTTAAAGATCATAATGGCCTCACATGACATCTTTAAAGCTAATATTTTGCCTAAGTTGGGAAATAAAATGCCAACTTAAAGGTCTAGTATTTACCTTTGAGACAATTCCCCTCTTTCCCCCCATTTTTGGGAAAAGAGGGACAAAATCTCTGCTTGTTGCAAAGTTAGGAGACAGTCTTAAAAAATAACTTTGCACTTACCTCAATGTGTTTATGTAGGAACCAGCATCTGTTAACTTTTAGGCAAAACTTCTCTGTGTGGTCTCAGCCTCTGAATTGTATTTTGCCTTTGTGTCTAACTGAGCATTGAATGAAATCTCAGCTAATTTCAAATTCCCTTTGTCATCATGGTTTTCAGCCAAAAGTCTATAATAAATGGTCAGAAGATGAGCTGAGACTGAATGAATAGTGAGTGGTATTCATCAGCCAAACATAGAGTCCAGATCCAATTATATGTATTCATTAAGTGATAATGATATCATGGTCTTTAACTAGGAAGAAAAGAGTGTAATTGAATAATAACAGTTGTACAATCCCAGCGGAACACACTTTCCATCCCAGCACAGCGACCCTCGGGGATGATGCAGAATTGATGGAATTCTATTACTCTTTGATAGATTTATTATGAAGGGCTGAGTGGACTTGCTACTCCACTTTGTCACTCACACTAATCAGTATCGTAAGGCCCCGAGCGCGCAGGCTTTTGTATCCCTTTGACAAAGACAAGGTTAGGGGAGGATGACAGCCACCCAGACCTTTCCAAACCCATCCTGCAGGATGAAATGGGCCAGCTGAGCTCTGAGCTGGGACAGAATTTTAATTTGTTTATCAATGGCTCACATGTGCAACACCATAAGGATATTTGTCAGAGGAGTAGCACTGAAGCTAAACTCTTTTGTTTGGCAAGTGGAGCTTGGAAAAATATTTATTGAACTGTAAAAAACAGGGTAAATGAAAGGAAGGGGAAAAGTCTAAATGGAGTGGAAAATAACTTGCATTACTGCGCATAAAGTATAAGGAGGATGGTTATCTTTGTCTATTTTTGTTTGTTTCACTTGAAAGAAATTTACTCACAAACCACAGGCTGATCTCTTATTGATTTAGAATCTGGGGGGGGACAACACGACTCAGACAAAACAGAAGCTGGGAAAACGAATTTCATGCATTGGTGTTTTATTGCTGTTTATTTATAAGAAGCTTCCAGTTCAGACAGATGGATTGCTCTCATCCTTTTTCACATTAAAAAAACTGCAAAGTAAATAAAATACCCTAGCCTTAAAAGCTGGAACTTGTAAATACAGTCTTGGATTTATAAAAACAATTTTGTATGTGTTCAAGTGTGGCTGTTTCTACTATTCATCGTTGCCATTCAAATGCAGGCAATAGGCTCTGTCAGCATGGTCACTAGCTATCAAAGCCTGCTGGGTTCAGAGGAACAGACAATTTGTTGTGCTTCTGATCTGAGCAGGAGCTGCAACCAGTGTTGGCACAAGCAAGGCATTGCATAGGAGGCTGCTGCCAGGGTTTGTTTTTTGTCAGTGTTGTTGACTGATAGATATTTCCATCCTTTTCTTCTCTCTGAATTGCTTTTCTTTTTATAGTGGAGCATTCTGCATGCTTAGAGGGACTTGACAATTCAGCATCTGGGTTCAGTGTCCCTGTTCATAAAAACAAATAACTTGAGCAGTGCTGCTGTCCTGGGTGGATTTGCCATGCCAGTGCCTCTGTCTCTGGTTGGGATTTGTGTCAGGGACAGCACAGTCAGCTGTGACTGCAGCAGCAATTGGCTTCACTGCCTCGCCAGAAGCAGGGATACCAATAAGCAGAATGGAAAGCATTTAGGAGAACATCAGTTGCTCACATGTTGTGCTGTGGATTCTCTCTGGGGCTTTTCTCCCACAGAGGCTCCTTTTTTTTTCTTGTTTTTCTCCCCAGCCAAGGCACAGTTATGTGGATGTGCCTGTGATGATGGCCCTGATGAGTACTGCTATATGTCAAACTAAAGGGGCATCTGGAGCACAGGGAGACATGCCCACACTGATTTTTATCTTGCCAACAAAATCTGCGAAGGGAAGACGACCCAGGTTTTACCATATGTAGCAAGTACAGCATAGAGCTGCTGGGTGGCTTGTGCTTGGGTCTGGAGTTCAGACAGAAGCTTGATACCATATCAGCATGAGTACTATGTGGGTTTGTTTTGTCTCTCTTCTTCCCCTGGATAAGTAACTCAGGTCTGGCAGTGGACTTTTGCTCTCTCCCAGAACCAGCAACATTCTTAAACTCCGTGCTCACTGGGGTTCAATGTAGTTGTTTGGTTAAGGTGCCAGGGAATGTGTGAGTATTTCAGAACTGGAAATGGTTGTCTGCGCTACAAATAAAACCCACCATGACCACAGCCCTTCTGCATGACTTCCTGTGTGTGGTACAACTGTGTCTCCTTTTGAGTTGGCTGGAGACTGCTTTCCCATACAGGCCTTTTTTTCCCTTCTTTGCATCTTTAGAGCACTGGGAGTAATGAACACATGGTGGCATTTTACATCTGTTTTGCAAGAGGATGCCCAGAAAATTGGGTTCTGTAAATGGATTACAAGAATGGATTACTTTTCAGTGCCATTCACTTTGCTGACAGGATGGGATTTCACAAGCCTCTGTGGCTTCTGAGTCTCTCCCAGGGGCTGGCACAAGTTCCTGTGAGCAGCCACTCCTGCCCTGCTCTGCTTCTCTGCCTTGGCACATGGTGATCAACAGGTGTAATCAAGTGAAAGGGGGTGTGCAGCACCTTGGTCCCACAAAGGGACACTTCCTCAGACCAGATGTCACATGCAGCCTTATGCTGCCTCCCATGTAAACCCCTCAGTTTGGCCAAAGACCTGACCACCATGCAGGCAGACACAGTGCCTCCCAGACAGATGGGCATGAGCATGGGTAGGCCAAGGACCACATGTGAATGTGAAATATGTTGGAGGTGGACACTATGAGCAGCCAGGAATGTTGTAAAATCTTCCACTCCTAATACTTTCATAACAGCAGCAAGATCAATCCATTTAGGGGTGACTTAATGCTCAGAGGCACAGAGGAGAAGTGAGGAGGAGTGAGAGAAGAGACCCAGGCAGAGGGTCTATCTGGAAGAAGTGTTTTAACAATGTCATCCCTCCTACTTCAGCTAATGCAGAGGAGTGTGTCTGAAAAAGGCCAGAATAAACGTTTGTAGCTTAGAGTGGGGATCTTATTACTGGCATTTGCTGAGCAAAGTTCTTGTAATGAGAAGAGGTGTGTACATACCTAAGCAGACTTTGATATAAGACAAGAGGTGAAGAACTGGAATAGAAAATATAGTATTTAAAGCTGTTATCTGTTCACAGCTGTCACAATGATTCTATTCACTGCAACATTTCTTGTACAGTTCCAAATATTGAACTATTTTGCTATTAAAAAAGAAATGTATTTATTAAAGAAAAAACTCTGGAGTAGGAAAGGGCAACTTATGGGCAGTAAAAAAGGCCAAAGACGCCATAAATACATTTTAAATGAAGTCTGCAATACATCAGCTAAAAAAGGAAGATGTTCAGAGAAGGAAGCCTTGCTAGCTATTTTCTTGACAGCCTTTATTTTCAAATGAAAGATCATTTTCCATGAAAAAACACTCTATGTGTGCTTGTCATAGTTTGGTCTACTGAGTTGGCAAAGAACAGTAAGTGCTTGAAACTCATTATATGAGTAGGAGCTTTGTACTGCAGGGTGGAGATCACAAGCAGAATGTTCATTCATGCTCTGTGCTACTGGAAGGATGCAATGGATTGAGTCCCTTGGCACTAACATCCCCTGAGGTCAATGGAGCTGCCCTGGTGTTCACCACTGTAACCGAGAGCAGGATCAGGCCCAGTGGATTTTCACAGGTTTAAATTGAGGCAGCATTTACCTTTGGATATAAGTGTCGTTAACAAGCATCCCAATGGGAGCAGTGATGGGGGTCATTCACGTGGGTGAACTTGCATGGGAGATAGCCACATACCGATTTTATCTTGACCAGATACTTTGTTATAAATGATATCAAGCTTCTTGTGAAACAAGGATTCATATTCTTAGGAGAGTATGGCTGTAAGTAACATTCTGTTCTTCGCGATCTCCACCACAACTGAGGGGCTCCAGCACTGCAGGCAGGGCTGGCCCAGAGTACATGTGCTGCAGCTGAGTGAGGTGGATGTCCACAGTTCTGCCCATAAAATGGTGTGGAACCTGTTCTTGTGTGTGTCCTGGGATTTACTTCCCACAAGACAGTACAATGTACACTAGCTGACTTATCTGTGAACCATGGAAACATTTTGAAAAGGTAAAGCAGACAGTCCACTGAAGAATCATTTGTCACAAGTAATTGCAGGCAGTCAGAAAGAGCAGAGAGAGTATATGAATCATGACGTAAAAACAGTGAAGGGCAGGCATTTAGTCTGGTCTGTGGCTATAAGTGCAGTGACACAGGTTAGTCCTGGCATGATATACAAATGTTATGTGCAGGGGGACAAGTACAATGAATAAAGAATTCCCGTTTTCTCATTATCTCATGCAGCAGAGAGGTTTTTTACTTCACACATAACTCATAACTTTTAGTAGGCAGGAGATGGCTCCATTGAATTAGTGGGAACATTTTGTTTCCTGAATTTAAATATTCTCCCTGTGACAATTTATTTCCAGTGTAAAATCCTGGTGGCATACACCGTGGCAGGGATTTCAGGAACCAGCCATTTTAGCTGGCCAAACCTGGGGCTGGGAACAGCAGAACCACCACCACCAGAGCACCAGCCAAAGCCAGCTTCTGGCAACCAGGCTGTGGAGTATGCTGGCAGACTATCAGGCAGCAGTAAGCAATATAGATCAGGTTTGGCAACTTCCTGCTCTATAAGCAGGACAAGAGCTCTAAAGAAGGATCTTTAGAAAAATGATAGTGTAAAGAATTAGAAACCATGAGACAAAATAGATTTTAAAAACTTTTGTTTCACAAATCAGCATTTCCATTCAGAAATATTCAAGATAATAAAATCCACATAACGTAGATGAGGAGATTAGGATCTAGAGTGAAACCTATCATTCTGAAAGGGGCAGCTGAGAAATCATGTACAATGCTATTGTTTATAAATTTGTTATAAAAGTAGACGATGGTGGGAACTTCTGTTCTTATGTCTGCTTCAGGAATTTAGTATTTATGGGCAAACACATGCATGATACATAATAACTTTTAGTTATTCTGTAATTCTCTTCACTCAGGCATCTCAAAATGATTTACAAATGTGAGTAGAATTATTAGCTCCATTTTAGAGGAAGTGGAATTGAGAACACGCTGTTGGTTGTCCACAAGGCATGGCTGGATTGAGGTGCATATGTTGCACCTCAGAGTTCCAGTGCAGAACTGGACAAAAGGTCTTTGAGTATGGGATAAATGGATTTCTCTCACTCCAGTTTTGCGTCAGGGTAACTCTGTGGGTTGAGACCTCTTATTCACAGTCCCATTTGGATTTAGCCTAAGCAGTTGAAAAGGTTATCTCCACTGTTTCTCCCTTCATGACTAGCTGACAGAATAAATTTTCAGCCTAAAATACTTGCATAATCATGTGAATAACAAATATATTCAGAGGAGCTTTTAACTGTTCCAGCATGATTCAGCAGGACTCACAAGGTTGCACTCTCAGTTACTGGCACCCAAAATGTGAAGAGCTCTGCAAAGTGTGTGAGCCATGTCACTCAGTGGGTAATGTGTGCCTGCTTCTGACTGGCTCAGTGTAAGCAAGCTATTAAAAGTTACACATTACTTACACCTTACAGTAGAAGTTCCTTGCAACTACAGTGTTCTCAGGACATGAAGCACTGGCAGCAGCACCACACAACTGATTATTATCTGTGATGAAAGTACTGAGGATGCTGAAAGCTCTGCTTGTTTTCTTGTCCAAGGATTTTCTTGCACTGCTCTGTAGACTTAGCAGCAGATTAGGTTGTAGATTGCATATGTGTCTATAACTAAGTGACAGAGTAGTTACTTAAGAAATGCACCCCAGCCTCTTCCTTCAGAACCTGTCAAAAAGAAACTGTTTTGAGTAGTGGAATAGGAAATGAATGGCTAGGCTTCTTATTATGTGTCAGAGTAGCACGTCATCAACTTTCCTTGCAGTGCTGACAGCAGGTTGTCCCAGAGATTCATGTAAACCATAGACTCATAGGATCATACAATGGTTTGGGTTGGAAGGGACCTTAAAGCTCATTCAGTCCCAAATCCCTGCAATGGGCAGGGACACTTCCACTAGAGCAGGTTGTTCCAAGCCCTGTCCAACCTGGCCTCGGACACTGCCAGAGATGGAATGACTAGCCCAATCTGAAAGTTCTCATTTTAAAGTAAAAATGGGAGGGAAAAAGTTCCCAGAAAGTTGAAATATCTTGTTTTGACATTTTCAGAGCAAAAAGTGGAAATCTTGAATGTTGAAATTACTTTCAATTTCAAATATTCAAATTCTGTATTATATTTAAATGTTGTTAGGAGATAAAAAGGTCAAAATCTAAAAGGCCACGTTAGAATTATTGTTTCAATTTTGCACTGAAACTATTTCCCACGTTGTACAAATTTTCCTTCATTGAAAATTCCAGGTTTCATTTCGGATCATAACAAAGACAAATGTTCAAACTTTAGAATCCATTGCTGTGACTCTCTTCCCTCTCTTTTCTCAGAATGGCTCTGAGACTCCTGAGAAGCCCAGTGGAAGCAGTCAGGAATTCTTAGGAACCAAAGAGTTGTCTTAAACCAAGCCATGAATTTACCTTTTTGGAAATCACAAGGGGAATTGATGAATCAAAACTTTTTGTTGATGGATAAAAGAATAAATAAATCTTAAGCTTCAAAACAGACAGAAAAAAACCACCCCAGTTTTCTTAAACCTGTATAGAGAAAAAATAAATTAGGAATCAAAGGTCTTTGTAGACATGCTTGTGCATGTTTATTGTCTAAAGCCAGTACTGATAAAACTGAACATTTGCTTTGCTCTGCAAGGCTTCCATTTCCAGTCTTGATATTAGAGACATCAGTTCCTGCAGTTCCACCTCCTTCCCATTTTGTCAGGAACTGGCTGTCATCTCATCTATCTTCCTTTCTGAAATGCGTATTTTACTGGCTGTGATCTTTGCTGTACTTGGGTTATTCTCTGGTTATTTTTGTATTGGCTTACTGAGGTGGGGAAAATCTTGATGTCTGCAGCACAGTAAAACTGAACTTCAGTGGAACTGAATTCTCACCTTCGTCTGGCTCCACCAGTGTAACCTTTCGTAACCCATTTGATTTTTTTCTTCTCTTCCATCTTCTGTTTCTCCTTTGTTAAGCAGTTGCAGTTGCTACCTTTAAATTGAAGGATCAAGCTCAAAATCTTACTGTTTTACAAGTGAAAAGAGAGATTTGGAATCTAATCTTTTCCAGCCTTAACAATAACATCACTGCCAGCAACTCTTTAACAAGGACTGTTATACTCCCAGTCCTACTTAGTGACAGAAATTGGTCTGGTTTATGTTCCTGTTCAGCCATTTCCATTCATCTCTGCCTTGCTTTTAATGGCCTGATCTGTCCCACTCTCCTTAGGCAGTGTTTACATTCATAGTCCATTTAGGTGGAACGATTTCTCACCTGAGAATCCCACAGCCATTGTTCTGCTTAGGTTTTGTCTGCTGGTTTTATTTTATGCTGAATTTGGCTATGGGTGGCTTTGTGCTTTAAGGTATCCCTATGTCTAAGGGCTGAGTGCTGTTGAGACAAACACCAGCTTGGCTGCTGGCATAGGCATAGGTAGATCTGTTAGCACAGCGCTGTATGTCTGTTACCTACTTCTGAAGGGGTCCCTATCTTCTGTCTAGTACCATACACAGGGCACAGACTGGTGCATTTTCCCCTCCAGCATTGTTTTTGAAGGACTTCTGTGGGTAACCTAGAGAGTGTATGCCATGTAAATAGATGAAAGTTATTCCTGGTATCAGAACATCCCAGTTTTGCAGGACTCTAAGAGAAGATTGGGAAAGTAGGGGGAAGAAAAAACCTTTCTGAGCCTGTTGTAATATATCTTTTTTTCCTTTTCAACTGTGGAGTCTTCCAGCCTCAAATGAAGCTGAAGACATTAACTGCTATTTTTATACACTTACCCCATCAGAGAAGACTTCTGAAGGCAATCAGAACCCAATGAATTGCATACTCACCAGAGGGTGGCTGAATCAGGCACCTGCAACATGCAGAACCACAGTAACTGGAACAGTTGAGCAACTGGAACCATTTTATTTCAGTTCAAATCTTAGTGAGCAGCTGTTAAGTCCAAAGGATTTGGGTTTGGATTTTGTTTGCATCTTCTAGGGGGATTTTATGGGTGGCATTTTATTGAATTGGGCTGGTTTTTCATTGCAGTTGGTTTAAATTGTGCATCTCAGCTGCTGCTTTGATTTAAATTTAATGAGTTATAGAATTATTAGATACAAAAAGACTATTAAGAATGTTTTCAAATTTAACAGTGATCCTGATTACACATCCATAAGCATCCTTTCAATACTCAATTGGTTTTTAATCACACAATTTTTTGGTGAAACTTACGTTAAACCTTATTTAGATCTAGTTTAAACTGACTCAAACAAATACTGAAATATTTATTACTGTAAACCAGCAATTTGCCTTGCTTAACCACTGCTTACATGAATAATAGTGCATAGCTTTTTGGTCTGAGTAATGGCCTGGCGGGATCTGGAATGAGAACTGCTGGGCAGATGTGATAGAACTGAAGAGCGGAAAAAGTGGGAAAATGGGATGGAAAGATGGAAATTGCTGGTGAAGCTGCCTTGCTTTCACATTGCTGACATTTTTCTAGTCATGGCTGCAGATGTGTATTGAATAGCATTAGCATATTGATGGTGAGTAATGCAGTCTGGAGAATGTTGTACTGTGTGCCATATTTTATAGTTTACTTGCAATCTGGGAGGAAGAAGGGAGATAAGACCTAACTTTACTTACTAAGGACCTGAGCTTCAGAGATTATAACTCCTGTTGAGCATCTGTGAGGAAATAACAGAAGTGTCTATTTGACTCACTGACATATGCAAGGGTAGGTAAAGGAAACTGTTCTACACGGTAAAGATAGTTAGCCATAAGAAGATGTATGTTGGATGAGACAGTGAGAAACAGATCTGAAGGAAAAGCGGAAGAAGGAGGAATGAGAAGAAGGAAATGCAAAAACTGGTCACTTGAATTGAAGATAAGATCCACCTCAATGTATGTGTGGTTTATCTGCCATCAGATCTCTGGCAGGGTGGTCATGACCAAGCTGACCTGCAGCCAATGAGTAAGATTAAAACTAGCCAGGCTGACCCTCTGCTGTCTGAGTGCTTGTCCTGGAAGAGTTAGACACTTTGTTCCTCAGAGAGAAACAACAATGTACTTTATTGCTATAACAAAACTCAATGATAAACGCGACAGTTGCTTAATTTGATTTGATGTCAAAATTCAGTTGATTATTTACTGAGTGGATGTTTTCGAGATAATGCAGAGGATGCTCATATTTAGTCCTGATTTTGGTCTGCTTCACCTCACACATGCTTTTGTAACAAAACTGTTTCATTTAATATGCTGTTTATATCTTTTATTTCTGGCAGTAGAATATCAGAGATAGGTGGGAGCATTTCCTAAGCCTTTTCTGAAATGCAAGATTGTATGTTCTTCCTATAGTTGCCAACTTCCCTGTCTGAATGGGATCGCAGTGCAGTAATGGGGAAGTTGGCCACCATTTATTTAGCTGGTCAAAAAAGAAAAGAGAAGGCACTGGCCTTCAAGTGATGGAAGTCATTGGCAGGAGTGATGCATTATTGTTTTTTTCCATCTTGTGTTCTAAAGTAGTCATGACCATGTTGCATTTCACCTTTCCCTTCCACAAGCATCCTCTGAACCTGGTCTCTGTCTTTAGACCTTCTGTGCAAGCTGTGCACCTTCATTTGTCCTCTTGTGGCTCCAGGCAGACATTTAACTTTCTGGTTGCCTACTTCGCTTGTGAACTCTGGCTAACAGACAGGCTGTTGTTACATATATGTTCAGCACTTTCCATGCTTAGTTCTCTGCTCAGCCACATCCTCTAAGTGGCTTTATAATGCCAATAAATAATAATACTAGCAAGAGACTAAGGGCCAAACCCATTTCTGGCACTATGTTGTCAGTCTGGAGTCAGCTGTGCCATTATCTTCTTCATGGTGTGGCTCTTTTCTAGTAAAATTATAAGGTGAAACTGCAGCAGATTTATTGATTTTATTGTATTTCTGTAAATGATCTAGGATCTACTGAAGTAAAAGACAATATCCTGAAGAGGAGCAAAACCAAACTCAGAGTTATTGATCTGTCTTTCTGAGATGTGGTATTCTTTTTTCCATGAGGGTCTGGGTACCTGTTGTGGTTTAAGCTTAGTCGTAAATTAGACAAAGCATGTAGCCTGCTTGTTTTCCCCGCACAACCTGTCCTTCCCCCCACCCCCCCCAGTCCCGGAGGGATGGGGAGGAGAATCGAAAGAATGCAACTCCCATGG
>WYDI02002522.1:5061-49723 GCA_009867235.2 Psittacus erithacus
GCTGGGCTGAGGCATACAGTAAAGAACGAGCGCAGGGCATTGCTACAGCTCATGTTCCTGTTCTGAAGGGTGCTTTATGTGTCGCCCAAGGGTGTATCTGTGCTGTGCCACTGCAGAGGATAGCTCATGCAGTTCTGCCCGAGGCAATCCCCAATGGGTTAGCTCAGGGGCACTGCTGGCAGCACGGCTGCTGCTGCTAGCGGGCTGAGGTGGGCTCCAGACCCGCTGGGGTGGTGAGCGAGCGGTTTCAAGGCAGCCGGTGCTACGTGTCCTGCAGTGGATGCTCTGGGAGCAGGAGCTGAACTAGCCCGGGCAAGTCTGCAGGAACTGCAGTCATTATCCTGGGCAGACATCACCTCAGAAATGCACCGCGAGGCTGGTTTCAGGAGGGCTTGCTTCACCTGCGCTCTGAGCGCGCCTGCGCCCCGCACAGCGATACCTTGGTGAGCTGACTGAACCTGTTGTTTGTGCAGGTGGATTACCACATGCGTACTGTATTTATGTAGGGAATACAGAAGCTCTGTCTGTCAAAAGTCTCGTGGCGTTTTCAGTAAAGATCAGGACTTCCCCCCTGTACATTGAACCCCAGATCTTCTCTTAGTGCTTACGATTCGGTATCCTTTTAAGGAACAAAAATTAATTGGCTTTTTAGAGATAGAGAGAAAATTGAAGTAGGGAGTTAAGTAGGTTTTGTTCTGTATACTAGGCAAGTAAGGGCTTAACTTTATGGTCGTATTCATTGCATTTTGCAAGGCTTTGAGTTTATGTTATATAAAACGCAAGAAACGAGCATGGATTTTTGTCTTCAGGTTTTATAATTTCAGTGTTTCAGCATGCTTTCAAGTGTGTATCTTTCAAATAAGTATCGCATTCTTGATGGGTTTTGTCTGAACTTCTCATTGACAAAGAATCAGACTTCGCCTACTGTTAGCCAGTTGAAGCAGTCAGACAAAAGTGAGCTGCCTCCGTTTCTGTTGTCTACAGGTATTGACTTTCAGTTCCAGTGCGAAGCCTTGTGTCACTCCTCAAAAGCACTCCTCTGGGTGTGACTGGTTTAATAAACTTGCATTCTTAAACTGCTGTCATGCAACATATAGCTTTAAGAACACTAGAACATAGAGACGCAGAAACAAAAAAGCCCTGTGGGCTTGTTCTACTGACAAAGCTTACTTTAATTTAGAAAAGAAAAGCCATGGGTCATTTATATTGTTGTGTGTTTTGAATTCATCATCTGGTGTTTATCAAAAAGCAAACCTGACTTGTTTTGGTATGTTTGTTCTCTGTTCCTTAGGCTGCCTTCCAGGAGAATGTTGGGAGACAGGTATGGTGACTTTCCTGAATCTTCATTCAGTAGTGCCTCCAAGGTTACTGTACGTGTCTAGTACCCAAAATCAGAATTAGGCACTGTGGCTTTGGAGAAATTGAGAAAAAGGATGTCACAAAATAATTATTTTCATTACCAGCAAACAAGTTCTTGAGTGTTTTTTGAGGTGTGAGGTTTATTTTAGCACTCTAGTTTTGGAAGAAAATGAGCTTTCTTGTAATTTCCAGTCGTTCTGAAAAGCAGAATGAGCCTGTATGACAGCTGTTACACACCTTGGAAAGTGCAAAGCTGTCAAGGCAGGAAAATCCCAATTTCTTTTAATTTTTCTTTTGTGTCATTGTCTTCCTGGTTTTTGATAGAACAGCTGAAGTGTGCTGCACAGTCTTTGCTGTGGTTGGCAATGGAGCAATGAACTTGGCTTAAGAGTCTTCAACTCACTGTTTGCTTTTGCCTGTTGTACCATAACACAGCCACAACCACCTAGATATTTAAAGAAATCTATTACTTTTGGAGGTACCAAAGCGCTTTGAATGTAAGTGTTGTGGTTGGTTCCTGTGTAACTTAGTGATATTTAAGTAGTTAAAGCGTTCAGATTTGCAACCTCGGAGGAGAAGCACATAGGGTAAAGACTTGGATCTCAAAGCTGAATATACAACTTTTAGAGGAAAAAGGGAGGAAATGGTTCAGTTAGTAAATTCTTGTGATAGAGCTGGGCATAAGCATGATTAAAACAAATTTTGTTATCATTAAGCCATTCTTTAAGGGGTATTATTAGAACGCTGTGTCGCTTTCCCTCATATCATTCCTGAAGATCTCTGTTATGTGGTCAGATATTATTCCTTTAGAACTATGGGTGTTAAGTGATGTGTCCATAACTGGAGTGTGCGTTTCTAGATGGAATTAGGTTAATAGCAGAGAAAGGGTGCAAGAAGGCTAGGAGGAAGAGGGCAGTTTTTTTGGTGACCTGGCCTAACGAGGTTTGTGATAAGTAGAAGCCAGCGTGATTCTTTCCTGGTCTGTAGTTACTGCCCTGGAGAGCTTTAGTCATCACACAGCAGCTCAGCCTGATTCCACTTCATGAGGTAAACACCTTCCTGTGCCTTCAGCTCCAGGTGAGATAGGGCTCCTGGGTCCAGCAGGTTTAGAAATGCTTCCATGGAGCCAAAATCTTGTGGAGTACAGTCTGTGTTAGTTTATACCCGGAAAGGTTTCTCATTGACTCTGCTTTGACCCCCAGTTCAAATCTGTCAATGTTGTTAGAACTCACAGCAGTTGTAGATTATATGTCAGCATGTGAAGGAGGAATTTTCAGGGGAAGAATAAGCTTCCATGGCATGAAGAATGCTGTCAGTCTCCACTTGGCTCCTGCAGAAATTTGGAAGTTTTGCTTCGTAAACCATTCATTCGTTACTGCCTAGCAAAAGGGTTACTTTGTCAGCGGATACACCCTCTGTAGTTCTTTGCCGGGATGTAATGTGTTTAAGAGGCACCCTTTCTCTGAATTGAAATGAGCTAAAACATATTCTCCATCTGAAGTAACAACACTGATACTAACTAGGTGGAGAAAAAGTTGACCTCACTTACTTCCTGGTTGCTGCCTGCTCCACCTTTGCAGTTCAGCCTCCCCCAGATCCAAGGGCTTGCTTTGATGGCCTCAGAAAAAGAAACCATGGGAATTTACATTTAGTGTAAATGAAAACTCTGAAGAAGTTTTTTAAGCATAGATCATGAGAAATGCACATGCTTCTGGTTAGACTAACTTGTGTTGGAGAAGTAAGATCCTGACAGAACAAAACTGTTAGCTTTTCTCCTGTCTGGCTCACCTGTTGGCCATGACCTCTGTACTCATGAAGTTATTGTCAGGAATTCTGCTGTCTCACTGACATGCACTGTGGCACCATGACCTTTAGTGAGATGGCATCAAATGGGCACACTTACAGCCAAGTAATGAATAGCAAGGTCCAGCTAGCAGCTAGAATTGAAAGTGTTTAGCTGTGATTTTACTTACGTATGCTATGAATGCTTAGGTATTTTATTGTCCTTCTTGTTGTTTGGCTATAGATCATACTGAGATATTTCTCGTGTACATTTTTAAACCTTAATCAGTGTTTCATTAGGCTTTTAGAGAGTGCATTCATTTCACCTTTGGGCTAATTAGGGCATACAGATAGTCTCTCAGCTATTCTGTCTGTCATTGGTTCAGTCAAATTCCAGGCCTTGGTTTTTTGGACTGTTTGCATTGTTCTTCCCAGAATAAGACCTCTGCAGCAGCTGGCAGTTTCCCACTGCTTGCAGTATATACTTCTTTAATTATACAGGCTTAGATCTAGAGATATTTTTCTACTATTTTTGCATGGCTGTATCCTAATGTGGAAGGGATGAGTGAGCTGTAAACAAACAGAACTGTATCACATCCAGAACCTGTACTTCCACATAGCCTTATTGCTTAAATATCATATGATTGTCCCTTTTGTAAGCCACTGAAGTGTCTTTCAGTTGGCAGTTTTCCATTTGTACTTAATTATGGTTTGTGGAGGGTATGCTGCCTCCTCCGTTCCAAAACACAGCCTGCTGTGTAGGACTGTATTAAATCAGTCATAGCCAATCAAAATTCTGACTCTCTGAATTCTATTGCTTGTATAAAAAGGCAAAATGTAGCTGGCTTTAGCTGGTGCATTAAGAAATTTTTCTTCTAAAACCAATTCTTGAGCAGTGATGTCCGAAGTGTGATACTTCTGCAGGGTTCAGTGTTTAAGGCTTTGCTGGGAACTAGTGTTCTTTTTACAACCAAACTACCCCCAAGTTTTTGGTTCATTAATAAATAAGTCATAAAATACATGTGTAAGTAGAAACAAGTAGACATAATTGAACTACCATATATCCTACATGCGATGCATTTCTTGGTGTCTAAATCTTGTTTTGTACTTCATAAAAATCATCGCAGATACTTTTCCCTTACATAAACTGAAAACATGTTTACATTGATCTAGACCTTATAGAGAAATCATTTTTTGTGTACATACATAGTCATGCCTTCCCCAAATGTATATTTGGATATGACTTGAAGGTGTTAAGATAGCTGCTGCATAGTTTATTATCTGCTGCTGTTTACTTTGACTGTTTATCATTGACTCATACGTGAAGCCAGGTATTTTGCTATTTATATTTCCAATATCCTATATATCTTTATTACAAGTGATTTTACTGTAAATTAGGAAATAAATTGGTTGGGGTTATTTTTTCAGGGCTTGGAGAGTAGTAGTAGATTGGTTTTCAATAATGTTGCCTGTTTGGAAAGTATTTTAAATAACATTTTGTTATTTTTTTCCCCTTTCCCCGTGATGTTTCTAGGGTACTTTTCCACATGGCATAGACATTCTAACTGCAGCTGATTACTTTGCTGTTGGTAACAGAGTTAACTGTTACCTGACTATAAGGTAAGGTTCCAAGTGTTAGCTTTCTTAAACATGAGGGACCTCTTTTACATAATGAAATATTTGCCTGATTGTTCACCTTGCTGAACATTGTTTATCACTGTTGTTTCTGAATAAATTAAGATTTAATTTTTCTTATTTCTGCATCAGACTGCTTATTAGGTATAAGTCAAGGTGAAAATATGACCATGATTTCCTTGTCTACGTGGAAGAAGCAGCCAAGAGGCAGTATTTGCAGGTGTCACAAAGCTGTCTAAGCTGGTCAGGGTTAGAGAGCACTGGGGGGGGTTTTGAAGAGTTATAGTAAAAGGTGATGCTGTTATAATGGGAAATAGACTCTGATGTGGGTAGAAAAAAAGAAACCAACAGCCATTTAAAAATATTCTTTGCACAAGCTGTTGGATTAGTGATGTGTGCACAGACCTTTAACTTGAGTGCTTGTGTTTTACATGGGTTGCTCAATGAAAGATCTAACCACAATATACAGTAGTGTTTGAAAAAACAAACTGATCCCTGCAGTATGGAGTCTGCAAGGAATGTAGTGGGAAATACTGGAAATGGTGCGATGCTGTCGTAAATCAGTGCCTTGGCTTAGAATACTGTGTTCTGCTCTGGTCAGCTGTCTGAAGATACAATAGTGCTGAAGTCAGGGGAATTCAGAGGCAAGCTGGGTGCACAGGATGACTAAAATGAACGTAAGATTGCACTTCCTCATGAGAAGATGAAAAGGGCTGAGGGCTGGGTTCTACCTTTAGTTGCCTAAGACAGACAGTCTAGCCTGGATGTCTGGCCTCTCTCCATAGGCAATGCAAAGAGGCACCTACAAAGGTGATTCAGACCATTATAAGATAGGTCAGAAAAATTGCTCTGTGGAGTTGCATGCTGCTCAGGAGCCAGCAGGTTGAAATGCTTGGAGAGGTCATATTCTTGGGGAATATGAAATAGCAAACAAGTATGTGATGGTTTGTGCCCCATTGCCAGCGTTGTGACTTCCAGTGAGGTTGTGGTTTTTTTTCTAAGATAATTTGCTCTGGAACCCTCTGTCTTCTCCTTGACTATTTTTTTAATTCATCTGGTCACCTCCATATTGTCCCTTTTGTGCATAATCATTTTGGTCTGTCTGTGTCTTCACCTTTTACCTACTGTCATTCTTTGTGGGGTGCACACCCTCCTCCTACACTGCCCCAGAGCTGCCACCTCTGCCCCAAGATGGGGAAATGCAGTGACTTGGTCCATGCTGCTCTAGATCCATATAGTGTCAGTGGGACTTCTGCAAGGCTGGCTTTTTGTACTAGTAGAGAATTGAAAATACTCAAAATTGACAAAACAGGGTTTGTTTTTTCTCTTTCATAATTTTGGCTTGGAGATGGCTCACATTCTCCTTACTTTTTGAGAGCTGAATTGTTAATTTCTTTTCTTTCTTCAAATGCTTATTTTTTTACTCCTTTCGTTGCAATTTCCATGGGCTTTGTAGGAGTGTTACTTATCTAAGTGAAAATATTTTTACTCCTGATTTGTTTCTTCCACTCCTGGGCCTTCAAATTGGGCAACAGAAAGACTAAATTTGTAGATTCTGTATAAATAATCTTAAGACATTTAGTACCATGATTCCTTGAAATTATGTTCAGTTTTATTAATCGAAATCTTTGTAAAGCATTTGACATCTCATTCATTATATTACTTTTAAAAGTCTTCACCACTTGTTCTTCAAGCAGGATGTTATTTTATGGGTCAGTTCTTAATTATTTCCTTATTTCTGTCTGAGTAACATCTAAGAAAAAGTACATAAGCATATGTTGGGCTGCACAGAAGACACGTATCATTATAATGTGGTAGGAAGAATGGACCTTTCTGATCAGTATGCCTTAAGGTGCTGTAATTGTTTATGTAGCTGGAAAAAGCTGCTTGAGGTTCATATTCCAGATCTGGGATCTTTGGCTGTCCTTCCCCCACCCAGATAAAATGATCTTGGGACACAGTGTGTGCCAGCATAATGTGGCTGTGTGAGCGGAGGCTCTGCAGGTGTGAGGGTTGGTACTGCTGCATTCCTTTGAGCAATAAAAGCTCAAAAAGGATGTGCCAATTTCTTCAGATGAGTTTGATTTTGTTTAATAAATGAGGATTAATTCTTGTAGAGAGGCAGTATCATATACATTCTTATGTTTATATGTGTGTTTATAAATAGTTATACCCTTTATGCAAGTTTCTCACACTGGGTGCCTTTTCATCTCAAATGTCATGATTATTTCTGAGGATGGAAGGTAGAAGAAAGCCATTTTGTATGAACTGAGATTAAAGAGATGATGCAATTCCAGGAGTTCTGGGCTTGGTAAAAGCAGAGTTAAGGAAGAAGCTTCTTAATCTAAGTAGAGTGTGATACAAAAAATGTACCAGAACATAATCAGGAAGGTTAGACTTGTATCCCATGCTACTTGCATTACTCAGTAGAGTACGAAAGATGAGGACTATAGTTAGTTATAAATTAAAATGGAAAGTGGGGTTGTGCTACAGACATGGCCCAAGAGATCAACATTGATGAGGTGAGCAAGGGAGCTCAGAATAAAATGGTTGGGAAAAGTAGCAAGTGCTAAAACTAGGGCTGGGCAGTTATGATGAAGAGAGGAGAACTCAAATGTGGCAGGGTCAGTCTATCTGTTATTTTATGTTCTTCCAGAACAGGGAAAGGAACCAAAGAATAGTAAATTTTACTATTTCTCTTCTGGCATCAACAACCAGTTAAACCAACTGTCTAATCCCCCTCCAGGGCTCATAGCAGTAGTAGATATTCTTCTATACCCTGTATTGGCTCAAATGACTGAGGTCTGTGTTGTGGATCTAAGGAGTCCTGCTCTTCTGATGAATTGCATAGATGCCAGTATGGTAACATGCAACACTGTTTGGTTTTTGTCTTTGTTGTGCTTCTAATCACACACACATATATTAATGGAACACTATTATGATTGCAAAGTTAGTCACTCAAAAGATTAAGACAGGTGACATTGAGGTAGTCCATGTCTCCTTAATGTCGTCTCCTTAATGTCGTCCCCTTGTGCAGACCATTTTGACACAAACACATTCTACTGATTGTTTAGCTTTCCAAGTTTATTGAATATATGTCAGATGTACTGAAAAAAACATTTCACTTTTGTCATCCCTAGCTTTCAGTAGTTGATGTTTCTGAAGATTGGAAACAAGTGTGGCTCTCAGGTTAGGTAATGATGCAGGCTACCTAGCTAATGAATTCTGGTGTTCCCTGAGGTCTTAGGTCTTGACTCTGCAGCTGCAACATATTTTTGTCAGAATTGACTTTTTCTGTATACTTGATTTTTAAAAAGGATGAATTGAAAACCCATGTTCATTTTGGACCATTGTATTTATGAAGATGTAGCACATTTTTGCATCTTAATTTTGCTGTGCTGTGGATTACATCATTAATATTTCTCAATCTGAGATAATTGTATAACTTAATATACACATCTAGCTTTTCTAGAATGTAACAATGGGAATTGGATATTTCTTTTTGCTGTTCATTGCTGTCAACCTTAGGAGTTTCTGTAAGGAATCTGAAAGTTTTACAGAAGTGATTTAAATGTTTTTCAACAATTGTAAACTATTTCCTATGGTAAATTCAGCTGCATGTCATGTTTAAGTGAATTTTTTTCTTACTTTAAAACTAGAGGATTTGAATCTTGGGAGCAGCTTGTGTTAAAATGCACACAGATGCTGATTCTATACTCTCCCTGGACATTTCTTTTTTAGTGTGTATATTGCTGGCTTTCCTCAGTACACACAGCCAATGATTGATCATTTAGTTAACATGAAGATTAACCACTGGGACAGGTAAGTTCATAAAGTCTAATGATTAATATCCAGGAGCTGATTGTTCTGCATATCATGCTTTCATAGACTATTACTGTAAGTTTCACTTCTACCAGAGTTTGCAATAGCATTTGACTGAAGGAAACTGGACAAGTCATCTATACCTCCCTAGTACATTGTCACTTAAAACATGTTTATGAATTCTGTCTTTTTGCCGTGACCTCAATCTGTTAATACATTAATAAAACACATTTATATGTTATATATTGTATGTGGGGGGTAAACACCATCACCATACAATTATCATAATTAAAGTAGATTTCATGCATAGAGATGGTGCTTAGTCATATTCAGTGTTCATGAAGATTAAAATGCATACATATAACACAAATGAGATTATATCAATGCTGATAATAGTTTGCATCATGAGAAATAATAACAGTTTACCATAGTGTCCCTGCCAATGCTTAGAATGAGCCCTCAGGTTCTACCATCCACACTTAGGTTTTTCTTTGTCTCTTTCAGCAATAAGTTCTATTCACGTAGCTAAAAGCTAGCTGTAGGCTGTCTGTTTGGTCCACTCTTGGCTTTTGTTGGCTTTTTTGAGAGGGGTAGTGTGGGATGGACAGAAAATGCTGTAACTTTTAATATTGCTGGGGTCTTCATTTTGGGCCTGACGTTATTTTTTAATCCATTACTTCTACTAAATTGTTAACCCCCAAAAAATGCAAAAATGTTTTTGTCATCTTCAGCGTTATTCGAGAACTTTCAACCAAGGCTCTGTATAACCTTACTCCGCGGGCTTCTGAATACATGGCGAATGTGGGTAGGTAATGATTCAATTCTGCATCACGTGCCACAGCAAGCTCTCAGGCTTATGTAGCAAAATGTATTAAGAAGATTTAAACATGCAATATGACCTAATAAAAATGAAGGTTTCCCCTGCACCTTAATGACATTAACAGCTTTACCAGTTTTCAGATTTTATGCAACGTTTATAAGATACTGCCAGATCTTTTTTGTCTGAGGACTGCGCTTTAGTTATCCAGCTACACTGGACCCTACCAGTTCCGAGATGAATAAATGGGTGTAGTTCTGTTGCAGCAGCTCCAGTACCTTGCTTTCAGATTCCTAGCTTTTGCTTTGTTGATATGGCTTTGATGTCGTAAAGGGTGGGGGAATCTGTTTTGTCTTGTTCAGTCTGACATCTCCAGAAGAATTCCTCTTCGTCTGTTGTGTGTGTGTAGTCAAACATTCCTTAACATGAACTCAGGCTCCTTTGCTTGGCCCACTTGAGATTCTGAGGATGTACCAGCTGCTTTATAATATGGCTGAAAGGCTGCAGCTGACACCTAGGTGGGTCTGCAGTTCCTGCTCTTACCAAGGCTCCCTATAGTGGTCTGGGGAGATTGCAGTTTACATGGAAATAAAATTTCATGGAAGTACAAGCCTCATTTCCCTTAATGCTCAGCCAGCCCAGTGCCTAGTAGCAAGTATGCGCTTTCATTTACTACAAACACGGAGGTAGTTGTGAGTACAAAATTCCTTGTGGCTTAGTATGCTTTGTCAGAGTTTGCTTATATATTTGAAATTGGGTTTTTTTGTGACAGCCAGGATATATTGGCCTGACTTTCTTCCCAGAAATGGTTTTCCCATCTTATTTTAGGCAGACGTGGTTACATTTACAACTGTGATCTACCACTATGCTTTGTTTAAAGAAATTAATAAATTATTTCATCTCTTTCAGTTTTGCCAAGACTTCTGCCTTTATCAGTAGGCACAGATCTGCACACACGCCATGGGGCAATTCTTGCCTGTGCTGAGATCACCCATGCACTGTGTAAACTGGCAGAAGAGAATAATAGGTATAAATGCAAGATTATCTAAGACTATAAATTTTCCTTTCATGTCTGGTCTATTGAAAGCTTCCTGAGTATAATTATGGAAATCTCCATCTTACTGAACTTCTTTTCCATTGAATTTTTGTTTGTTTTGATCAGTCATGCCAAGCCTTCACCTTTTATTCAGTGATGTTATAAACTGAAGTCTAAATTCATCATCAGGAAAGGGGGATTATTTGCTGCCTTACTTGGAGAGTTCAAAGTTATAATTTAAATATAGATCATCCCCCTTTCCCTGTACGTGTGCTGTCTTCCTGGTGAGGGGACAGTCTTGTCATCAGTGTTAGAGAAATACCTCCTCAAGCAGCTTGTTGGACTGATTTAATTGTTGCTGCTGAGTGTGATCCAGATATATATCTATATCTCTATATCTGTCTATCTGTATAAGGGTGTATGTGTGTATACATACACACATATCACATATAAGTGATGTAGCCAGAATAATTGATAAAATTATTTGCAGATGTCTTTGCTTTCATGTTGTGATCAAAGAAACGAGTCACTTACCTTTTCTATCACAAGAATCATGTGAGAAATGATTGAAGATCTCTATTGCAAAAACTAGAATTTGGAAGTTGTGATAGCAGAATTATATGCAAGCATGGTGCAAATTGGGATGAGTGGCTGTTAAAAATTAAAGGCAGTGGAAAATAAGACTCCAGAGTACAAACTTCACTGAAGTACGGTTCTGCAGGAGTCAGAAATATATGTACACTGAAGAAATGTATTTTAAAAAGACAGACTTTCTGGGTTATCTTTGTTCTACAAGTTGGATAATTACTGTCTGATAAACCTTTTGTATTTTACTTCTGAGAACATCTTATTGCAGTCATACAAAGATATCTAAAGTGATGACTTCGAACAAATTTAATTTTGTTGTTTGTACAAGCTAAATCTACTGAGATGAATTCAAATAACAGATATCAAAAGTGTGCGCTGATTTTTATGGCTTGAGTTATTGACAAATAGCAATTGTATTTGCCAGCGGTGTCTAGCAATAGAATTTGTGGTTTCCCTTTTTAAGGGAAAAAAGTTAGAGAAGATGATGCAGAGCATTTTTAGTAGTAGGAAATACTTGAAATTGCTGGAAAAATCACAGGAGTGTTAGAGTCCCAAATTCAGCTGAGCTGAGAAGAGGTTATTGGTTTATTAATGATGATAATATCATTAGGAAGTGACATCAATTTTTTTATACTCCTTTAAGAATGAGTTTGCTATGTGATAAGGAAAGGTTTATGTCATTATGTTTGAACTGTTTAGAATTAAATATTGCATATCTCTGTTGAGTGTAATTTGAAAATCAAGTTACTGGTTTTGCTTGAAAGTACAGTGAAGTCATGGAAGAAAAATTATATCGAGCATGATTAGGAAAGTAGTCTTAAAAATTTTGTATGCCTTTTCAGATCTATAACACATTATTTTGATGAAAAATCATTGGAGGGACTCAAGCAAATCCATGAAGAGGTGTGTAGCAAGTATATCTTTTAACCTGGTCTGTTGTATTATTTTTAAACAAAAAACCATTTGCAATTTTGACAGCTGCTCTCCATCTCCATTCCTCTTCCCCTTGCTAAAAGGAAGCAGTCTCACAAATAGGAATTTGGACACGCACTCCAGGATAGCTAGATGTCTTTAATCCCACTATAATTTTGTATTTGGTGCCTTTCTGTTTTGCCAGCCTCTTAGCTAAGCCACTTTCTCTGTTACTGCTGGTTGTACTCCTGAAGTACCATGTGGGGTTTTGCTTTGGTTTTCTTTCCACTTTGATTTTCTTCCCTCTTTCTGTACACACTGACTGGCCATGCAGGTAGATACATAGCTGTTGCCTTAATGTGACCATGCTCAAGAGAGATCTCCCAGTGAGTCCATTCTGTACTTTCTGTTCTTCTTTTTTTCTTTATCAGGATTTCATTGCTAAACCTTTGCATCCATAATTTACCTGTTTATAGACCTGGAAAGTCTTATTCTGTATTTCAACTGACGTATTGTCTTTATCTCTACTTATGACAAATGAAGTCTTGTCTTGTTCACAGCAAGTTAAAATGCTTCTACAGAGATAATTTTGCCTAACTTGTCCCTTTAATTTTAAGTCATGCTGTTATTTTTTTCTTTTGCCTCCTATTTCTTCACCTAATGGAACAGACAGTACTTCATCCAGGCTCCTGCTTCTTTACTACAATATCTATAGTACCTTTAGTCCCAGTTCCGATGAGCTAAAGCTGTCAGCTTTACTCATTATGCTTCAAAGTACACAGCTACTTGCTTAATGCTGTGCATAGGTGAAAGGTGCTGGTAGAGGTTGAAAAAGTATCTGCGTCCCTGTTTAACTTTCTCGCGTTGAAATGCCTGAAATCTCGACCAGCAGTATCTGTACTGTTACAACAGCCTTAATCCATTATGATCATTTTAGAAGGGCCAACTGTGGAAAGTAAATGCATTTTAAAAAGCCAAACTACCTTCCAGGGTATGTGCAGGAGCAGCTAGGATTTGGAATTAAGACAACCAGTGCTTTATCAGTGTGTTAAATTGATTTTCTTCAAATGTAAAATTCAAATGGCTATTAGGAGGGGGTTTTTCTTTAAATATTCTCCCTTTGAATTCTCTTTTTAAAATAACACAAAGTGTTGCATAGCTTACAGTATATAGACCTTGCACGTGAGGAGGAAAATGAAAACGCTTGTATCAAACTCACTCTACTGATACTAATGTTTGTTACTTTCTTTTCCCCCAGCTTCGCAGTCGTCAATTATACAGGTAAGAAAATAGCTGCCAAAAAATTATTATTTGTGTTTAGAATTAGAAGTAATGAAAAGAGTAGGATCCTGGGGGTGTTTTGGGTTGTACAAGCTAGTTACACCTACCATAGACTGCCAGTCTCTCACAGGTCATCCAAATGCAAGACATTTGTAATAGGCTTTGTCTGCCTATTACAGAGGCTGATGTTGTTTTATAATGGTTGTGGTCTTTAGAGAGTGTGACTCTCAGGGCATGTTAGATTAATGGGAAAGCAGTAAGTACTGGTCTCAATATTGTGATAGAGACAGGAAAAATGTGAACCAGAATATGCTTGCTAATCCCTGGCTGCAGCAATGTGCAATGGATTTCTTTCTCATTATTCACCTGTACTGTAGTACTTGTATGGTTCAAATAGGTTTATAGAAATGACCTTTACCTAATAAGTTAATGAGTCCAAAAAGTCTTTATTTATTTGTTAAAAGAGCTATTATCTAAATCCCAGAATTACTTTCTTCATCCTGTGGAATGAGTAGGCCAGGAGTATTACAAAAGGTTCCATGCAAGTTTTCATCCCTTACACCAAAGAAAATGTAAATGAGTTTCACTGTGTTGTTTTTCATTTCCTATTTATTAAAGCTTCCAGGAAATAAAGGCAGTTTGCCTTACCAGTACTAAGTAACTAAGTAACTGTTAAGTATATGTGAGCCAAAGCTAGTATATGACTTCAGAGTTTGTTCCTAAATTTAAGGAAATCAAAACACAATTAATGACTTCTATCCTTTAATGATTGTATATGCAGATGAGGTTTTTTTCCTGCTGTAACTGGCAAATTCTTTGAGCTTGTGGGCAGTTTAGTTCCCTTCTTTGCACACAACATATCTGAAAACAGTAAAGTCAAAGTAGGTTTTTTGTCTAATCATTAATTATAATATAAAAATTTTGTTGTAAGTTTTTGTATCCTGAAACTTTCTGAAAAAAAAAAAAAAGGAAAAAAGAAGTTGAAATTTATTTTATGAGGGTCATACATACTGATGTGAGACTTCCCTTCCTCAGTTAGCTTGTACTGGCACACAGGTTTAATGCTGATACTGTATATTAGTGCCTTTGTGGGTGGCTGTCTTGGCTCTCATAAATTCTTTAATGTCAGGGTGGAGCTTGGGTGTAATTTGTTTTTGTCATAATGTGCACTTCTTGCACTTAATGGTATTTATAAGATGCCTACAGAAATGTTTTCATTCTAGATAAGACTTCTGATTCAACTCCAAGCAAAATTGATTCACTGCTGTTTATTCTAATGCTTAGGCTGACACAGAGACGTCTACTGCAATCCATATTTTAAAATATCGGTATGCATAACATTCTGAAACAGGACAAGAAAAATAAACTAGGTTATAAAAACAAACCAGAAGGATGAATATTGCTGGGCAAGCATTTAGTGAAACAAGCCAAACTTGTTTCATGATGAGTAATTATTGCACATAATATTCCAAAGATTTCCATTTGAGAAATTGCTACCGGGAATTTTCGGTGTAACAACATCTTGTAGGAATGTTGAAAACCTGTGTGTTTTATTTGTGCTTCTAGCTTTTAAACTGCAGTCAGAAAAAGCACCAGGCCACAGGTCTCAACTGTTTATTAGCTGTTTTGCTTTCATTTCTGGCAACAAACATAGCTTTCCTTTTGTGGACTGAATGGGTTTTAATGCTTTGATCAGGCTGGTTGCAGATACTGTGCTGGCCTGCGAGAAAGGGAAAGAAAGTAAAGTGTGAAAATGCTGCGATTTTAAAAAAACAAAATGTGAAGTTACATTTTATAACTTGTAAGCTGGAAAATGGGCTATGAGATTCTTCCTTGTCTAATGCTTAGGATTCCATTGAATCCGTAAGTACCTCAAGTCAAAAAGATAAAGCCAAAGTGCTCTAATGGAGACCTTCATGTAGCTAATGATCTTACTTTCTTTAGCAGCTCTTGCTATGTCTTTGACCTGCTTTTCAGTGGTGGCCATGAATTTCTTTTCAGATAGGATGCAGTTCAAGTTTTGAGTTATCCTGCACAGCCTCTCAGTTTTGAGGATCCTTGAAGCAATCAAATTTGTTTATACTAATTGTGGAAAATCCTGTCCTTTACTGAATTAACATTTTTTAAAGACCAGAAGTATCTTTCTGTCTTCCTGTACAAGTCGTTTTCTGGGTTTACCATAGTATGTTGAAAAAGGAGGATGCAAGTCCAGGCACAACAGTATGTACTTCCTTCCATTAGTCTTGACTCTGACACATTTGACACACGAGTTTGTCTTGAGGAGCTGGTTGGTTTAAGAATTTGCATGTGTACATCCAGTGCAGTATTGCACAGTGAGCCTGATTTTCTGTATTATAAGGGCTCTAGTAATAGCAAGTCATGTATGCAAACCATGCTGCTTAGAGTATTTGTTCATAGTGCCTGTTTTGTGCTCTATAAGTTACGGAGTTATAAAAATGAAGTTGTCTTATTTGCTTCAAATGTTACTTTTGTATATAAAAACCTAAGACAAAATCTTGTGTCATCTGTTGTCTTAAACTGTCTTACTTGGGATAAGAAGTCAGTCTGCCAGTTTAAACACAATGTTAATGGTCAGCCTATGTATATTACCATAAAATCATAGAATGGTTTGGGTTGGAAGGGGTCTTAAAGCTCATCCAGTTCCAACCCCCTGTTGTGGGCAGGGACACCTTTCAGTAGACCAGGTTGCTCCAAACCCTGTCCAACCTGGCCTTGAATCAACCTGGCTTCTACTGAACCAGCATGGTTAGAATCTTATTTTCTGTAGCAGATATATTTCTGTAGTGCATCTGAGACATTGTGCTAGTTCTCAATGTGAAAAGTCCTCAAGAAATAAGTATTTTTAATAGTAATTCTGTTAAGATTCTTTAAAAAAAGCATCATCTGATACAAGATTCTTGACTGAATATTTGGCCAAATAGATGCTCAGAATTTCTTTTACCTCCTTTCTTGTAGCCAGTTCTAAGTCTGATAATGTAGGTCCTAATACACACGATTGGATAACAGGATACTTCAGGGCGAGTATGGAAGTACTGCAGGTAGATATCCGGACTTTTATCAGGTCGATGCACTGCACTTCTGTATTTCAGCACTGTTCTATTCATTGAGGCCTCAGGGTTCCCATCGAAGGTCTGACAGGATGCCTAGTGTTTGGTAGCAACTCCCACACTGGATGATTCAGGTAGTGCAATGTGCTGCGTGCCGAGTTTTGCAGTGATCTCATGCTTGTAACATATGAAGAGACTGGCTGCGTGTATTACATGGTCAGCTATGTGAGACAAGCAATTTTAGGGCTTTAGAAGAGCAGCCAGTCTAAGTTGGACTGTCATCCTCAGAGCGTCGGCCTTCCAAAAGCATAGGGTAGCCTGTAGGTGTTGACAGGTGCTAGGCAAAAGAGAAACTCCTCTCATTTCAAAGATCTTTAAGGTAGCAACTAATCTTGATGGTTTCAGGGCAAATGTGTTTCTTGGCAGTCATCTACATAAAAGGTTTTTAGGCATATTAACTTAATCAGCAAATAATTCCAGCCCTGCAACAAAGCTCATCTTAACAATTCTTCCAAGTTGCATCCAGTAACATGGTGGTTCTAGGAGGTCAGCTGTACTGTGCTTTGAAGAGTTACAAGGCTCAGAGGTATATCCCTTTCTTCCCCTGTGTACCTTGTGATAAAGCCATTTTGTACTTCCCAAGCCCAGTAAGTATGTAACCTGGACCTTTAAGGATACCTTGATTCTATTTGAGACAGAGTTCCCATGGAAAATAGTAGGTTACGATTCATATGGAGCTGAAAGTCCTTATTGGGCAGATGTTTTCAGCTACTTGGAAATCAAGTACTTGTGATTGAATCTCTTGAGCTATTCCAGTAGTTTTAACTTCAGGTTCAGATATTTATAAAAATGTATATAATGACAGCTTCTGTTACTGCTATTTATAATCCTAAAGATGAATTCTGAGCTTCTGACAAAAGGCAGGTTTTAAGTAACTGAAATACCTCAGGATCCACAAAAATACTTTGAACTTCCACGTGCACTGGAAACAGCACTGCCATTGGTTCTGATTCAGGCCTACATAATTAGATACAAGCGTCCTGAGGTCAGTAATCTTAATTCATCAGTTCTACAAGGGATTGTGTATTTTTATTGTATTTTCCACAAATAAATTGTGACTCATCCTAAGCGGTTTCTGGAGAGAAGCGTTGCTGTGGAAGTGTACATAGGAAGGAATGCTTAGGAGCTCATGGCACCTGGGCACTGCATCAGTCAAGTTCCAAATTGAATTAATAATTAAACTTTGAAACAGGTACATCTGTTAATGTGATGCAACTTGTGAATGTGTCTTTGGAAGAAAAAAGAGAGAATACTGACAGTACAGCAAAATTCAGAATCTCTAAATTAGGTAGATCCGTATCTTTTTAATTTAGTGAAATACTGTAGAGCAAGATAAAGTTAATAGAAAGATGTGCATCATGCTTGACAAACTAAGCACTGACTGAGGGAAGATCTAGGATTCTGATAGAATTCTCAGTTCTTGAAACTGAAATATGTATGAGCTGTGGAAAAGGAGAAAACTGTAGATACACTGATGGACGTACTGTGATGTGTAGGCAAGAAATAACTTCAAGAGTTTTGCAGAGGAGAACACACAGTATCGCAGTGCCTTCAGATATGGATTTGATTAATTTCTGTGTTAGATGGAAATCTTACTATGCAAGTCACTGTCACCGTGCTTCATTCTTGCACAGGGACAGCAGTCTTTGGTGAAGCTCTAAACTCTGAAATTAAATTGAGTTGATGTAATGCCAGAGGAGGGGATAGCTGTCAAATTATTAACATAAGAGTAGCTTTAAGTGGCCTGACTTCCTTATTGGCGGCATGCAGAACTGAAGAGCAGCCTTTATGACTCAGTTTTTGCTTTGTAGTTTGCGCAGAAGTCCGTATCTGAATCCTTGCATCAGCAGACTCTGTTGCACACCAAACAAATTTACAAGATCATTATTTTATACTCATTTGCAGTAAGGCAACAGACAAAAGGCAACGAATGGGTGAGGACAAAGTGAAGGAAAAAGAAATGCTGAGGAGGAGGCAGGCCTTGCCACATTGTTCTTCTATTTTTGCCGCTGTCTCGACTCCTTGCATCACTTCTTTCTTGTTTAATTTAAATTTTTTAGAAGCTGGAGAGCAGACACATGGCAGGAAGGTGGGGTAGATAATGCAAAGACCTTATCTGCGTGGTGATGTGGAATCTGTGCTTGCTTCCTATGATGATAAACTGAGCTCTGGATTACTACGTTGAGCTTAATACATTGATTGTCGAAAGCAGAAGTTTCCCAATGAAAGGAAGTGCTGATCTATGGCGAATGAGAATATTGTGGAGTTGGCGTCTCTGTATTACCTGTCAAACCATGCAAATGTTGAGCAGTCAAAAACCCAGCGCATGTTACAGGAGGCACCTACTTGTAGGGAATGGAAAAACTTGTTTAAAACGTTAAGGCTTTTGAAGCTCATATAAAAGGGTAAACTGGAGAACAAAGTTCTAGGGGTTGTTAAGGTTGCTAAGTTTGCCGTCTGAGCATAGCTACTAATTTTATTGTGGGGAGGGAGGAGGAGAGAAGGGAAGAAAAGGTTTAAAACAAACAACCCCAAACCAAGCAAATAAACAAAAAGTCTTTGTTGTTCCTCCCCCTTGCTGGGAGTTTCTGCCAGAGCTTGGCCATACAAACAGGTGATTAAGGGTTTGGCACACCTCAGGGAGGAAATATTCCAGCAAAAGTAAAGGGAGACAAGAATAAGGAGTTGAGGGAAGAAATATCCAAAGGAAGGGCAGGGGTCAAAGGTTCATAAAATGGAAAAATTAAGCCACAGAGGGTGACACTGAGCAGAACGCCCCAAGCAGTACCCACGGCACCATGGGGATATCCATGTAACCAGCAGATACTGCTCAGCTCTGGGAGGAAGCGTCTCTGCCCAGAGACATGAGAGGCTAAGAACGGAAACAGGCCCTGCCATTGCCAAAGTGCTTCTCTGCCAGCTTTCTGCCCAGTTCAGACTTTCTCCTCCTGGCACTTTCAGCAGTCAGGCTAAGGCTCGGGCAGGGTTAGCTGGGCTGGGTAAGCCTGAGCTTGAGAGACCATCCTTGTGTAACGCTCACTCACTTCAGGAGGGTCTGAAGCATCTTGAGCCATTGGTTTCTCTCCCTTTTCTGATGTCCTGGAAGTTTTTACCCCCTTTTTTTTTGTGACGATGGATGCAAAATCAGTTGGGAGGGGGCTTCAGCAGGGAAGGAGAGGGTGAAGAGAGAAGGGCAAGAAACTTCGGCAAGAAAGTAAACCAGTTACCATTTGTGAAAATGGCAGCTGTAAATGAAGTTGCTGTTTAATGTAGATTTTGTTTAAAAATTGCATGTAATTGCTTTTTAGTTGTAGAAGTCAGAAACTTGTAGAGGCTGTATGACTGAGAAGTCCTGTGGCAAGTCCCACAGGTTTGGAATGCTTCTGAAGCAACTGAAAAGAAAGCAGAATGAACTTGAGTCTTAATTATTCACATCAAAAGTTAGTCTAGGACCACATTTTTGCAAAAAGAAAGTTAAATTTTTAGGAGGCTTTTGTATAAATCAAGCTGAAGTGAAGACAGCAGTTGATCTAAAAAGTATTTTAGAGTTGGTCAAATACAAACCTGCAGGTACTGTGTGATCTGCTTTCATTCTGAAATGCTTTTGAGGGCTTTTTCCTCACTTGGCAATGCACTCAGGTTGCTTGTGGTAGATTATTCTCTGATAGCTCTTTCTGCTTTGCAGGGGTTTAGGTGGAGAACTGATGAGACCAGCTGGTAAGTATCACACTGGGATGTGAACGCAGAGAATGTGCGGTCATGAATTCTTCTGTTTTCTTTTTTCCAGTTTGTTTTGCATATGTTGTGTTGAAGGCATAAATAAAGTAGGCACAGTAATGAAAATAATACAAAGTTTGGAGGCCTGTCAGAAGACAGGCACCCCAGAACCTTGGTTGCCAGCACACTTGTGAGTAACTGAGTTGGAGATAGTTCTTGGGTTTATGTCGCACATTCTCTCCTTCGGTTGTTGCACACAGTGAGCTTTCTTCCTCCATTGATTTACTCAGATTCTGCTCCAGAAGAGATATGATCTGTCCATTAAGGCAGATGCCATCATGTAACTAATGATTTTATCATCATATGTGTGTGCAGAAAGTCTAAAGACCATATAAAACCAGCTTGTGGAAAGGGTGGTATCATAGAAAACATGATAGGTTGTTCACGTGGATTTTGAAGATTGTTTTATGTGTAAAACCTCTGTAAAAAGGAAAGGATCGGCAATGCAGGAAACAGTATCCATCCGGCTAGCCTGGGTGGGTAAGGAAATGATGCCAACTTGAGTTTCCTGCTCATGGATTGCATGAAGTAAGTACCGTGTAGCAGAGTCTGGCTTTGAAGGTGTGAAGCCATCCAAACATAGCGGGTAAAGGAGTTTTAGTGCCAAGATGAAAAAACAGGGGTGATGGGGCAAGAAGGATTTCTGCAGTCTTTAGATTTACAGTCCTGTGACATGATAATGCAGGCTGAAGGGATAGGTAGGTTTGGTAACATCTTTTACCTTTCAAGCAGCTGAATATTTCATGATTTGGAGAAGTACAAATGACAGTATTTTGGCATGATACTGCTGTGTAGGTGGAATAAGAGAAGAATTGAAAATGCTCCACAGATTGCCTGCATGTCTAATGAAGATGATGGTCTTAACCACAATAGAGCATGAAGAGGCATAGAGAGCTAAGGAGGAGCCCTAAGAGACTTAGTTTTAGTCACTGTGCTTAACCTTGTCTGTGAATAAATATGAAAACAAAGAATGGAGTTTGAGCCCAGGGAGCCTGACTGAGTAGTATTACCATAGTGAGGACTGAATTCAAGAGTAGGTTTGGAGCCCAGTTAGTTGATTATAAATGAGGAAGACGATGAACTGTGTACAGAGCCCAGAGGAAGATTCAAAGATTAGGCTGTGGGAGGAGTGAAAACAAAAAGGTGGTGTTATGTGGTAGCTTGTTCTGTCCTTTCCCTCCTCTCTACCAACCCTCCACTATGTCTAAAGCAGTCAGATAGGGAATATGAATGTATAGGGATCTGATGTATTTTAACATCATCAGGATGTGAAATACATGATTTAAGATCATCAGGAGGTGAAAGATCCTGTGTTCACCCAAGTGCTGAGCTTACATTCAAGCAATGCAATCTATGTACAGTAAAAGTTTGCAATTTTTACTGTTAATCTCTATTCCCAAAACCAGCCTTGAAACACTAAAAAAACCGTATTCTGAAAGTGGTTTTGTAAGCTTAGAACTCATGTAAGTTTATGGACTAAAAATTATAAGGACTTAATTATTAAAAAGACATTTTCTCGTATTCAGAGTATCAAAGGCAATAAAGCTGCATCCAGTTTTATAGCTCCTAGTTCTGTGCAGTGAACAGATGCCACTCCATGAAGGTCCAAAAAAATGCTAATAAGAAGCAGGAAAACCTTCCATATATACTTGAATAGTTTTTAATGGCTGTAGTATTGTCCTTGTCCAAGTTGGTGTACTATCAATGATACTACAGAGCCATTTACATACTGGTATAGAAACAGAAAGGTGGCTGATACGTACATGTGCACCTTAAATGGCAGAGCAGAGGGAAACGTAGAGCCAAACAATGTATTTGTGTGAATAATGGAACTAACTCATATCAGAGAACAGTTACTGTTCTCAGTACTGTGTATGCAAGAACCACGAGTGTCATGTCCTTTCAGTTGCTAATTTCACATCTTTTGGACTTCTGTTAGTTTGCTTCCATTTCAAATTAATGCTAAAGTAACTTACTGTCATATCTTCAAAATTGCTGCAATTCCTCATTTGTTTGTGTTTATCAGTTATCAAATTTGGTTTGTTTTTTTTTACAGTCTGCACTCTAATTGAAAAGTTGTCACTATCAAAAATGCCATTTAGAGGAGATCCAGTAATTGGTACGTTGTATTTTAAATAACCTTCCACTATCTTTGCAGTTAGTCATTAACTGAAGTATTAACAAATTATTATTTGAAAGAAGCAGGATTAGTGAGGTTGGGTGGCCTAATAAAAAAAATACCAAAAAGATGCACAAATACTGCAACAGATGGCGATGTCATTTGAGGAGTTGTTCTGTTTACTAACATGGGGTTTTTTCCTGCCAGTTTTCAGCATCCCCAGTGTTTGCACTGTGTCTGTTGTAAACCAAACCGGAATAGTTACACTAACTGAGAATTACAACCTTGTTTATTTTGGAAACCCAAGGAAATATGTCAGTGTGTAATTGCTGGTCTTCATAAAAAAATAATCAGAACGTTGAAGTTAAGAACGTATGAAGAATTAATACCATTTATGTTCCTTACTGTTTTAGCTGGCTGGCAGTGGTTAATAAATGACAGTCTAAGAAGTCTCACTCTTGCTTCAAGCACTGCACGACAGCATATAAAGGTACAGTAGTTTCTCCTTCTTCAAGCGATCACATGAAATACAGAGTTAGAAGTATTTTTGCTTTCTGTTGATGGTTTATTTTCCATGGAATCTAATTGGCTCTTGAATGTTCATTCCTTAGATTGGCAAGAAGGGTTATTTAAAAAAAAATAAAAATGGAATTCCTCAAAATTCAAATGGACTTTTTTGATTAATACTTGGAACAGCTATCATAAAAGTTGTTCTTGTAGGTACACTGGACAAAGTAATTGACTGGTGCTGCAGTGACAGTGGGCAGCAACAACGTGCTTGACTTTTCCATTAAACTCGGTTGCAAATCCTTTTACTGTGCTCTCGAGCTACTCCAATTCTGAATATTAAATCCATTTATGGATATGTTTCATGCTAGTTTATGTACATGATGTTAACCCCTCCTGTTGTTCACCATAATTTTCCCAAGTAATACCATGACAGTTTGATCTTGCACTCTTGAAGGCTCTAGTGAATTATAAAGACAATTTTTGTCTTCCCTGTTACAGCCATCACAGAGAAATTTGAAAATAACATATTGGGTTAATTTTCTTAGGTTTTGAAAATAAGATAAAAAAGCATTGCAAATATCTGGTAGCTCGTCTTTTAAAGTCTTCCTTGGGAGACAGAGTAGACTAGAATGTATCCAAATCACTGAAGAAAATTAAAAGATGACATTCAAATTCCTGGAATATTCTTTTGGCATTAGGGATTTATTTAAAGAGCTTGTATGTCATATAAGTGGACCTTCTAAACCAAGTTTAGAAGAAGTAATTATACACTTTAGAGAATTTTGACTTGTTTGGTTAACATTAATTATTGTTGAGCAGTGTTTACTAAATATAAATCCTCACTTGATTTCTGTATATACTTAAGAAAGAAATAGTGCTCGGGGCATTGCAAAGTAATCTTTTTTTCTGACATACAGGATACTCTTCCAATGCAACGTCATGCATTTAAGGTGGAAACCATTCCCTTTAGAAAGTGAAGGCTATGAGCAACCTTGTTACAGTGGAAGGTGTACCTAGCTCATTGCAGGAGGGCTGGAACTAGATGACGTTTAAAGGTCCCTTTCAACCCAAACCATTGTGTGATTCTGTGATCTACAGGACTTATCTATTAAAATTATCTAATTATCTATCTATCTATCTATTAGAATTATCTAATTTTCTGTCCATCTATTAGAATTATTTAATTCTGTATATTTTGCTACTGTAATGCCTCTGGTAGTTATATATTATTATTTAGATGAATCTTGGTGGGTTTTTTTTTCCACATCCTTGGTTTTGCATAGAAAACAAATGTGAGGTGTCTTTGAAGGTAGAGTGAATAAGCTGTACACGATTCCTGTGTTCTTGTACCTGGAGAACAGAAGTATTAATAAGTATTGTTGTTATTAATGTGAATGGAACAGTGCATAGTTTTTATATGCTCTCAAATTTATTGCAATTTTGGTCAGCATTGTATTATTAGCGGAAAAGTATAATTCAACCATAAATTTTATGAGAAAATTTGTTACATGCTTTTTGAAATAGCAGCTGTGCTGGTTTTGTGTTCTGAATCACGACCGAAACCACTCTAAAGATTAGAGGTTCAAGCATAATGCACAACCTGTGATCCTTTCTAAACCAGTTAAGATCGACACACAAGGCTTGTGATACTGGGTATTTTGGGGGGTTTGTTTATAACCTTCAGTCCATGGGTTTTTCCCCTTTGTTCCCTTTCTGTAGCTCTGCGAAAATATGGTTTGTTTCTTGTAATCTGGCATCGGTATATTGAAGATGAAATAGTGACTTCTGTATTTTGAAATAGTGTGACATTCTCTAGGTCTTTTAACTGAACTGGAAATACAATTGGTACTTTACCATTAATCTCTTAAATATTAATTTAGCTTACTGGTACTTTTGAAGGAACAAGAGTAAAACCTGTTTTTTGTTTTTCTTGTTTAGGTTTCCTGTTCAATTGTTCTTAAATCAGTATTAGGAAGAAATAAAAAGGAAGTAAATGTCAGTGGCTGAAGGGAAGGACTTTTTTAAAAAATCCACTTTTTCCTTAATCCTTTAATTCTAAGCACAGTTATAATGAAGTATAAACTTAGTAAATATATCAAGTTCACAGTTTTGTCTTTATTGCAGGAGTCTGCTGTCTCTGCACTGGCTGCACTGTGTAATGAGTATTACATCAATGAAAAGGGAGAAGCTGATTCAGCTGTACAGGGTAATGACTCATGTTTACAGTAGAGGTGGAAAATACTGGACTGGATCTAACTTGCACTTTGGAAGTACTGGGTAGGATAGGGAGGAGCATCACTAATTTTAAAGGACCTTAAAATGCTTCAGGAACGAATGATAAAACCAACTGAAATACAGGCAAAATTTTTTATCAGGCTTTCTGAAATGATTTAGAGAATAGAATTGTGGGTTGGGAATTTTTGCTGTTCTAAAAGATCTCTAGTAGCTCTGTCTTGATTATGCTTTTATGTGGCCTTGCACTGCTCCAAAGCCTCTTCCACACATGATAAAAAAAGCGCGCCATTACACATGCAGGCTTCGCAAGAAAAACAAATGGAATCTTTTCATCTCTATGCCAGTAAAAACTGTGTATTTCATGACCATTAAATTGTGTATGTTGTGGGACTGAAATCCACTGTTAAACGTCTTCCCCATAATGTCTGATGTGTGCATGTATGTTTGTAAGCTACTGTGTAGAAGACATTGAATGGCAATGCAGGTGCCTTAGGTAAGAAAGCAGGTCTGAGCATGATTAAAGGGATTAGGAAAAAAAGCTTTTGGTAAAATTTAACCGGTTTCCCTATCACTTGACGAGTCAAAATGAAAACACAAATCAAAGATACGTCAGTGATTCGGCATTCTGAATCTCTCCCTATGAGACTGCTGGTTTATTGGATCACTTCTTTTACCTCTATTTGTTTTCACTTTCTCTTTGTTTTATTTTTTTCTGTCTTACTGTGTTCTGGTTTGGTTTTGATGACTGTCTCTTTTAATATTCTTTCAGGATAGATTGTATTGAATTAATATCGTAGACGCTTCATAGGCCATGTTTTACAAAGCTGAAAACTCTTAGAAGAATATTAATGTTTGCATTACCTTTGCTAGCGTTAACTGCAAAGTAGTTACAAGTGAAGAGCTGTTCATTTATTCATTTGCTACTTGTCATGTCTTAATTTTATGTCATTTGGCTAAAATGTCAGTTTTAAATTTACATCAGTCAAAGGGAAGATTGTCATAGGCTTATTGTCTAAGATCATCTTGCTGTCTAAGCAAGCATTGTATCTTCCTATGGCCTCAAGACTCTACCTTACACTCCAGTGGTTAGCAAAGTTTTAAATAATAGATGCGCTCATGTGAAGGTATTGCTAACCTCTGGACAGGGAACTAGTTTCCTGCTGTGAGGAACTAGTTTAGGCTTGCCTACTGCATAGGGATTTAAAAAAGAAGAAAAAAAAATCAGTCATGAGTTATGATTAATGTGTAGTTTCTTATGGTAACTATTCTTTCTTCCTCTAGCAAATATTGCTCAATCATTTAAATCTTAGATGACAATAAGCAATGGCACTATTAAATAATTGTCCTGGGATCTGTGATTCTTTTTCCATGAGGATTAAAAAGTACATACTCAGTGAAGAGATGAATCATAGAATCAGAGTGGTTTGGGCTGGAAAAAGTTCATCCAGTTCCAACCCCCTGCCATGGGCAGGGTCACCTTCCACTAGACCAGGCTGCTCCAAGCCCCATCCAGCCTGGCCTTGAACACTGCCAAGGGATGGGGCAGCCACAGCTTCTCTGGGCAACCTGTGGCAGTGCCTCAGCACCCTCACAGGAAAGAACTTCTTCCTGATACCTCATCTAAATCTCCCCTCTGTCATTTTAAAGCCATTACCCTTTTTCTGGAGCACCTTATTTTTCTCTGCATTTTACCAAAGAATTTAATGTATTGACTAAAAAAGCTGGTAAAGGAAGTATTGTCTGTTAAATCGGTGATAACGCCTACAATGGAAAGACATAGATTCATTAATATTTTCTTTTTATTTTTTTCATTCATTCTCATTTTCTTCTTTGTATCACTTCATTGTTGAGGCTCCTTTTTCCATGTGCAGTTCAGTTTACTCTTGCGCCTTTTGTCTGCTACCTCTTGTAGAGGCCATTGGCCTTGTTTTGTCCCTGTTCTGTCACATAGCGATGCGCATCATCAGAGCACAGAATGCCTGCTTCAGAGTGGTCCTTTCTTTTTGATCTTTCTCTGCAAAAAGCCCAATTTGGTTTTTGTCTCTCTATAACGTGATACAAAATTATCTCATTGGTTAGATATGATCTGAGTTTGTGTTTAAACCCCCAATCCAATAGGACTTTTCTGAGGGAAAACTCTCAAATCACTGACCTTTACAAATGCAAAGACATCTCCTTCCTAACATAGACTACTTGTCTAATTATGGAAAGTTATGACCTGGAAATATAACAGAGCTTGTTCCCCTGTGTTTGCATAGAAATTTGTGCTTGTACTTTGGATTTATAAAAATATATAACTGTCCTTTTTTTGCTCTCGAATGACTTGGATTAGTCTGTCTAAACATCTGAGTTTGTATTTAGAAAATAAAGATTCATTCAGGTAACAGCATCTTAAAGTTTTTTATCTTTTTTCTGTAGGGAATTAAAGGTGTTCTGTATTTTAGCTTAATGAATGATGAAATTTTCTAGATGCTCTGTTTGGGGGATCTTCTGGTTTAGTTTTTTGTTAGCCAAATGTGTAAGGACACTGATGCGGAATGGCTTTTCATTCTGCAATTGTATTTTTTTTCCTAGATGAGCTGGTGACAATGTATGTTTCAGAACTACAAAACACAGAGGAAATGGTTCGTTGTGGCTTTTCACGTGCTCTTGGGGCTCTTCCAAGATTTCTGCTAAAGGGCAGGCTCCAGCAGGTGAGAAAACATGATCATTGTCATGACAAGAGAGGGCACAGGGCATTTTGAATGAAACCTATGATGGTAATCGAACTAATAATAATAATAATAATAATCATAATTAAAGGTCTTTCTGAAAGAGGTTTGGATTCTAATGTACAGTAACTCCAGAAAATCATCACAGGTTTAGCTTGTTATAGATTCTGATAATTAAAGTTTAGTCCTGTGTTAGTAGAGTTAGTGGAAATGTAAAGACAGTATTTAAATTTAACATAATAAGTAATGTATTGGATTTAAATATGTATTTTTTATATTTTTTTTCCAGGTTTTGGAAGGTTTGAAACAAGTTACCTTAATTTCCCCTGGAAACGTGAGCTTTGCAGAAGCCAGAAGAGATGCCCTCATAGCAATTGCAAAGTATGTTTGTGTCTTGATTTTTTTTTCCTCTCGTTCTTTCTGTAGCAGTTTTCTCCTGTTCATTGTGGTTTCTCTTGTGGGTCTGTAGCATGATTCTTGAAATGAGCTACACTATGATGTACACGTTTTTGGGGCTGTGTGCATCTCCATTATTCAGTACATCCTTGATTTAGAGGATGATCACACACCTGAGATTGGAGTACAGCTCTGATGCTGGTGTGGGTTTTTTTACTGAATTAAGTGGCTAGCTAGAGTGTATTTTGGAGGTCACCTTTCTCATGGGCTGCAAGTGAGGAGGACTTGAACTGTAGTGAGGAGGAAGAATATGTTTTTTCTAGTTTCCTAATAATGTGAAGAAGTTTGTTAATGTCAAATCCAATGCACATTGCATTAGCCCTTTGCTCTTCTTGCTTACTTCATTTAAAGAGAGTTCAGGAGCTCAGTGGTGCATTAAGCATGTTCCTTTTTGTAGTATTGTAGATTATTATATATATCTGCTTTATCTGTTGAGTTTTAGCCTTAGCAGCATTCCTTTAAACCCGAACACAGATCAGAAATAAATCCTCAGGTCAAATGTGACACAGTAGGCTCAGAAATACTCTTCATACTGTTTGTAGCTGATGTTGCAGGTGGTTAGAATACTGTATGTCAGGGAATTTTATTAAGCAACAGAACAAAGCTGTGATCTTAATGTTTCTCCTTGCTAGTGCTGTGGCTTCTCCCACTTATTTTCTCTTCTTAAAGGGTTTGCCAGACAGTAGGTGTAAAGGGAGAAGGATCCCTGGAAGAATATGTCTGCAAAGATAATGTTGCTCAGATTTATGCTACGTTACTTAATGCTGTGACTGACTACACTGCGGACAGCCGAGGAGATGTTGGAGGATGGTAAGATGCCTTACAAACTAAGACTTACTTATATAACTGTCTTGTTTGCTGTCTAATTAAAAACTGATGTCTTTTCAAAACGTGTCAGAAATAGATAGCTACAAGCTTTGGAGATTTGGGTATAGGTAGAAATATACTGGGGCAAGAGAAGTAGAAAGTGAAAAGAAATGCTGGCAAGAATTTGTCCCTTGCCTGGAAGATAAGGGGCTATTGTGTTTTAAACTGAAGTTCAGTCTTGTTCTGGTTTTGTGGATGACATTATTTTCTCTTAGTCAGTGGAATATCAGGAATGAATATCAGGAATGTATTTGGTTGTAAAAAGTACAGAGATCTTAAACTTCTGTTTTGTCGAAGTAGCGCATTTACTCCTACTTTAACTGCCCTGGTTTACGTTCGTGTTGTGGGGATTCTTTGCCAGGAGAGGGAGCAGTTGCATAACGTGTTAGTGACTAGTGGCTGACTGAGATGGATAAAACTTTTATGAACTGTGCTGGGGTATTACTGACTCTTTTGTGAGTTTTGGGCTTCAATGATTTCGGCTATGAGAATGCAATAATTAAATCAGAAGTCTGTGGGAATGTAGCTACTACTGTGAAAACTATAGAATAGGTATAAGATAAAGTCTGTGCAGTCATATTTGTGACATACTTCAGTCTTCATAGTTCTCTTAATATATAAGGAATATTCAATATATGATACAGAATTCATCTGACCTTTCTGTATTCCTCCAGTAACAGTGATCTGAAAAGGCAATTTCTAAGTTGATGAACTGAAGCACAACAAAGGCTTCTGTTGTTCTTTGGGTTTGTCTTTAATTCCTGAAGAAGCTGTAATTCGGGATGTGCCTTGTTTCTTTAGGGTACTTCACTGCAGTATTTACAAACGTGTTGGAAAATTACATAGGACGAATGCTCCAGCCTACTTTTATCAGCCTGAGTTAGTGTTTGTGTCTGTATTTTTCTTGATTTGTATAATGATACCTAGCCTCTCAGCCTTGGTTGTTAAAATTGTCACGGGACAGGAAAATAGCAGCAGAGGATAAGAAATCAGAGAAAAGTAGGTGTGTGTGGCGCCTCATACTTAGAAGAGGAAATGAGGATGCAAACAAGTAAGGGTAAAGAGCAGGTCATAGAGCTTGCATAAGGGAAGAAGGATCATGGCTTTCTCTCTCATCCTTTCTCAGCTGTCAAAGAAGTGAGAGGAAGGTGAATGGGTCTCACTTGGAGAATGTAGTAACACAAGGGAGAGACAGGTGTAGCTGAAGGAAAATGTAAAAGCAAACAAATAGGGTGCAGGCTCAGAGAAAGGGAGGAGATACTAAGCTTTTTGCTTTCAAAAGTAGGCAAGATACTGAGGTAGATAAGAACCTGACTAAGTATAATTAGATATTCAAGTTAACTTATTAGGTATTCAAGTTAACTTCCACATCTGACAGCTCTCATTTAGGCACCCCCTACCTATTGTTTATCCTTCTGTCTGTGTCTTAATTTCAAAACAAAACAAAACTCTACAAAGTGGAAATTTTCAAAGAAATCCTGAGGAAATTGAATTCCCAACACTCATTAAAATTCAAATGTGCTTTGAGCAGCAGATTCTTTTTAAGCTTCTTTGGCAGTGACAGCCCAAATCCAGTCAAGACACACGTAAATTGAAGGGGGAAGGGAAATCCTTTCTCATAGCAAACTGCAGGCTGCTAAATACTTTTGTGGCCTCTCAAATATGTTTTCTAGTTCCGTTTGTTCTAATCCATTGACTAAGATGGAAAGATAGGAGGAGAATTGCCATTTCTCTGGAGAGACCTTGTCTTTGGTGTGTAATTTTTGTCTGTCTTCAATAGAATCGTGGGAAAGTTTAACCAACTTTGCTTTCCATATGCAAACTTTGCATTGTTTGCTGGGACATGTCCAATCTGTCTGCAGGTGTTAGACATGCATATCTTACAGTCAGATACTCCATGAAAAACTAGGAAAACACTTTGATGAAAGATTGCCAAACTTGTATTAAGCTCCTTAGGAAAAAAATGATGTCATTTACCTTTTTTACCTTTATAACAAATGTCCCACCCAGTTTTAGGTTGCATAGACAACTGTTTACATCTGGCTTTGGAAATTCAGATTATTTCTTTTCACAGCAGTCAGTTGTACCTTTTCTGATATTTAAATTTTTTAGTTATTACTGAGGAAGGTTGACATTACCATGGGTTACTAATGTAATAAATGTGTTGGTCCTGGTTTTCTGCGGGATCATGTAACCACTTGAATATCTGCCATGGTATTGCCCATGTCTTAAGAAAGAAACTACTTTTTACAACTCAGGTATTGATAAAGCATGTGACTTAAAACAAACGTATTGATATTTATTTTTGACATTATATAAACTCTTGTTTATATATTGATATCATATATAGACATTTTGAAGGCAGAAAATCTTCACCATATAGATAATACGCACTTCAAGCTCAACTTAGTGTTACTTTAACCTTTTTCATAAAACTAATTATTATTTAGCATAGCGATTGAAGCTATTCTAAGTTACAGTTTTTTAATGTTGGAAACACTAAGCTTGAAAATTACAAGAATATGGCAGTTCTGATAGTGCTTAAATCTCCTAATGTCAAAATACGGGTTGGCCTTTTTAGAAGATGATAGGAAGGAGACAGAGCACTTAGGTTTAAACACATCTACTTGCACACTAAATATTACTCATCATTGTCAGTTCTAACCTTCTTAAAGAATAAACTTCATGACATCTGGCTGGAATAGAAACTCAGATCATGAGACAGGGGCTTGCCTGGAAACTTGGATGATCGTTGTACCCTCAGTGCAATGTGGGCTTCACTTCACAGGCTGGGGCATGGGGGTACAGTTGTATACACTCCTCTTCCTCCTCAGCATACAATAGCTGCTCTCAGAGGTCGACACTTCAATTATTTTGATTTTTTGCCAGTGTTTAACTCAACTGCAGATGTATTTCTTCAAATAAATACTGAGACAGCTGCTCTAACATATCTCTGTTTCAACAGGGTGCGTGAAGCTGCTATGAGAAGTTTAATGGAAGTGACACTTCTGCTGGTTCAGAATGAAGCAGAGTTACTTGATGTCAACATGTATGTGACTTGTACTGGTTTTGTGTCTTATCTTATAATTACATTCCAATCCACATAGGAAAGCCTTTCTTGTATACTGTACCCTTAGGAGGTGAGGCACTGGCAGAGGTTGTCTGGAGAAGTTGTGGCTGCCCTGTCCCTGGCCAGGGCAAGCCCTGTCCCTGTTCAAGGCCAGGCTGGACAGGGCTTGGAGCGAGCTGCCCTAGTGGAAGGTGTCCCTGCCCATGGCAGGGGGTTAGAACTGGATGAGCTTTAAGTTCCGTTCCAGTCCCAACCATTCTGTGATTCGTTTATTGAGTGAAACAGACCTTTTGATAGAAGTGCAACCTTAAACCCATACAGATGCTGAGAATATTGCATCTGTTTTTCAGAGACTAATTGAGAGAAACTGGGGGCAGTTTCACCTCTGAAATCCAGGGCATTGGTGTGATTTGCTTTATACTTGCTACCTCTGTGGAGCCTGCTCGTATTGTTCAGTTAAATAGAAAGCAAACTTGCCCTCTTATCCAGAGCATCACATCATTCATTTGGAATGTGAAAAGATGTACTGTGTTCTTTGCAGAATTATTCGTAAGGAAATACAGGGTAAGGTAGTTTACAGTGAGCTTCAGATTTTCAATTTCATGATAAAATTAAAGCAGACAGTCAGAGCCATTGCTCAGGGGCTTCCTACTGCTGGTCTACTGCAGACATAGATAATTCACATGAAACTTAGGAAAGCATTCCTGCCAGCTGGATCACATTTTCTAAATATTCTGGAGTTTGCTGTAATTGAAAGAGTTCCAGCTGGTTTTACTATCATTAGTTGTCCTTTCTGAAGGTGTAAAGGTCCTTGTGGAACACAGTATTGTAGCTGATAGTTTAGTTATGAATGCAGGCAAAACAGGATATTGTAAAAAGCTAGCCAGAGTTGAAGAAGCAATTCATTTGGGATGTGTGAGATTTGGGATAGACCTTGTCCTCTGCTGCATGTGCAGTCTTCTACTTGAAAATGTGCTTTTCTCAAGGTTCCTGCTCTATTTCCATCTTAAATGTAAGCAGTTCATCCAGAGCTCAAAGCGACTTCTTATCTTTTTGGATGAAAGGTAGTATGTGAATATCAACAATTTGTAATGTGATGGCTATGGAAGTTAAAGCTTTAACGATTGTCACCAAGTTGATGTCTTAAACCTCTTGTACGTTCATTATGAAGAGTTGAACCAAAGTATTTTCATAGCAGGATATTTGTTATAATGTTGAAACAGTTGAAATTTAGATACACATTTTACTGGTTACACTGTAGGATTGTTTTCTTCTTTGCAGCTGCAAACAGGTCATGTGCTGTGTGGCTCAACAGTCAGCTGAAAAGATAGATAAATTCCGAGCTCATGCAGGATCTGTGTTCCTTACTCTCTTACACTTTGACCGTCCTCCGATTCCACACATACCTCATCGAGAAGAGCTAGAAAGGGTCTTTCCAAGGTAATGTATTGAAAAACATATCCTAAACTAGTGAAAGTAAAAGATACATGCACCTAAGAAGATTATTACACCTAACTCTAGCAACATGATGTGCCTAAATGGCTAATATATGTATTGAGGAATATTTGGTGGTGTTTGTCAGAATTTCATTGAAATGTGCAATGAATATCCATAAAATATTCCAAAGAAGGATTTACAGTATAAGGTCCTGTTAAAAACCATAGTTTCCTAAGGAGATAGGTCTTATATGGTCATGCTGCATAAGTCTTTCTCTGCATCAGCCCCAGTAATTTCTGAACCCATCAGCCAATTCTGTGCTGGATTGTAGAGATCATGTCATGGGAGACCACTGGTAAAATGGAACTGCTTGGACCTGTGTTTTGGTAATCCTATTCATGAAACAAACGTGTTCATGAAATGGCAAGTTTATAATCTCATTTTCTTTTCATAATGTGAGAATTGGAATTTATTGGCAGACGCCCTTCCACGTCCCCCCTACCTGGAAAATGTTGCTTGATCATAATGATAATTGTAATGAATTGTGTTATTTTAACCACACTCTAGTTGCAGTAGTTTTCCAAGATGGTATTTCTAGTTAAAGCAGGAGTGAGAGCAACTTATTGCTGAATGGCGATGATAATACCTGATTGGAATAAGAAACATCCAACTTTGTGTCCCCATTCTGTTTGTTCAGCAGAATCTGAACCTCCTGTAATTCAAAAAGTGCCCTCTCTGCTGGGCTGCTGATTGATGTGTGGTGGGGTGTGTGTCAGCCTCCCCTGGGATAAGTCTGCCTTTGCATCAGTGGTTGACTAGCTGTTGATGGCAGAGAAGACAGAAAGGAATGCAAGCAGGAGAACTTGTTTTCTTGGTGTAGAGAAAAGTGCATATGAAAAAGAAACCATTGTTCAGAGGAATAAGGACTTGAGGACTGCTTCAGTTCACTGGCAGTGGCTGAAGTTTTGTGTCTTCCCCGTATGCTTAAAGACCAATGATTAATTTGATTTTTAGGTAATTCAGAGACTTTCTTCACTGATGTGCTACTTGAGGATGAGGAACTATCATAGGAATGTATGGGGAAGAAAGGCAGTGCACACAGCCAAGATTATTTTTTCCTTCCCCTTTCCCCAGGTCAGAGAAAGAGACTCTGAACTGGAATGCTGCATCAGAAGCTTTCCCTCGAATCACCCAGCTTTTGGCTTTGCCAGCATACCAATACTCTGTGCTTCTGGGTCTCTCAGTGTCTGTTGGTGGATTGACAGAGACAACGGTAAGAAGGCAGAGTGGCTTTCCTGTTGGGTAGGAGAATGCATTTACTGATAAATTGTGGACTAAAATGTAATAGACTGAAGTCTGTTACAGTGACTGCAGACAGCTGTTTCTGTGAGCAGTTTAGCTGTGAGGGTTTTAAATCAAGTCATACTTTTAAACCTGAGGGGCTTTATATTTTTCTTCTTTAAGAGTACTGTTTTCTTGACTTACTGGGCACTTTGTTACCTATTTCCTGGCCTAATAGAACCTGATAGTTCCAACCTGTTGGCTTAGTTGGCTCTTAGGTTTATTTGCTCACCCGTTCTTCCAAGGTGTTAGCAGAGGAAGAGTGTTCAACTGAATGCTGTGGCTAAACACAAAGTGATTGCTCTTTTTAAATGAGGTGAATGCCTCAGTGTTTTCATTTGTAACCTGATGTGAGGTGTTAACTGTCAGTTGTGGATACGTGGTAACAGTATGTTCAGGTTTTTTCATTTTGATACATTTTGTACCAGAGAGATGCCAGAACTTACATGACAAAGAAAGGTCACTTAAATGTCTGAATCCTCTGAGCTGTGCAATCTCTGTTTCATTCTTCTGTGCATGAACACTGTCTCTTATCACTGGTTTTGGTAGTCTGTCACACTGCCAAAATCTTCCAGACTTTATTATAATTTTACTGTATCCTTCTGTCCTTCTGTTACAACTTGTGTCGCTAGCTTCAGAATTCTTGGTTTCAAGGCATTTGGCTTCTCACTTTTTTGTTTGGTGTAGCCAAAGATGTAACACATGTGAAAACAACTACTGGGGTAAGGACACGGTTCAATATGATGCTACAGATGAGTAACAGAATATTGACTGTCAGTGAAAGCTTTAAATCACTGTGGTCCTTTAACAGGAGGTCATGAATCAGCACCCCAACAGTGTTTAAGAGTGTTTCTAGTTAAGAATATTGCCTCTCATTAAAAAAAAAGCTGGTAGAAAAGTGGTAAGTGTCGGGGAAACAGCGTTTTTGTGGAGAGAGAACAGCTCCTGCTGGGTTCACAGAAGGAAGGAGGTAATCATTTCAAGCTTGTCTCCCATGCCTTCCACTTTTCAGTCTTACAATGAACTGTTCAGAATATGCCTGAATGATGGGTTTTGCTCCATGCCATGGGTTCTTTGTGATCAAGGGATGTCCATATGCCTTTGGGTTTAGTGTAGCTGGGAATTCGGTGTCTGTATTTAAAACAATTTGGAGAATTTTAATGTTTCTAAAAAGGGAACTAATTCCATAGCTCCAGCTATTTTAAATCTTTGCAAGCATGTTATTGGTTTGTGACCATAATTATCGCATAGACAGTGTAACTCTTAACAGATTTTTTTAATAGCAGGCGTATACAAGAAATTCAGCTTTTAGTCAAACACAGTTAATTATAGGAGGCTCCACCAAAACCAAAGTTATTCGTCTAAGTATAAAAAGGGAGGAAAGTTGTGGAGAAACGGACGCTGTGATTGCTAACGAGGGCAGAGGAAAACTGTTACTCAACATTTTAATATCTTTTGTTTTCTCTCGAAGTTGTGGTTGTGCTTGGTTTTGCAAAGTGTAAACAGTTCCGTTACTCGCAGCGCCCTTCCCGCGTTACCGGCTGCCAGGATATTTAAGGGAAGCCTTCTGTGCTGTTTCCAAAACACGGTTTTGAAATGTTAACTTTCTGTGACCCTGCGTTTTTCTTTAACGTTAAAGGCTCGTTCCGGTTAGAATATTCTCAGGGGCTTTGGCTTTAGAAAGAAGATGACCTAATCCTCTTTCGAGCCAGATAGGAGTGCAAGGGAGGCTCAGAGTATAGGATATTTGCACTTGGGATTATACAGTGTGCGGTGAATTACGTTTAATATTTTTAAAGTGATACATAAATTAGAATTGATGTGTATTATGACTTGCGTTTCAGGCTGTGCTATCAAAGTCTGTAGGGTTCTTTGCTAAATATCCAGGGACTGATTTAAACTATTACTAGAAAATGTTCAGATCTGTTGTATTAAATCCATATGAAAGAAGTGGGTTTTTTTAAGTCTCAAATACTGGAAAATGATTATTCAGATATGTGTTGTGCAGTAACCTGTGTGTGTTCTTGTGATCTCTCTGTCACTTACAGAATATATACATGCATGCATACATGTACATAGAAGAGTCTTGTATACCACAAGATACTCTGAGTTCAAATGTCTTTAAGTCATCTCTTGGAATTAGTAGGAGAAAGGCTCCATTGTAATCCAGCGGTCAGTGGCTATTTTTCCATAGTTAAAATTGCTCGGCAGTATATTTAGCAAGAGTAGTTCTTTGTTCTGCTTTTTAACGAGATTTTCTGACATGAGCTGTGTGGGGTATCTCAGAAACACTTTGGTGGCATCATGGTTGCTGACAGAATTGCAGCTCCAGCATTTGAAGTAATCTGGAAAAACAGAAGATGTCATTCCCTCTGGGGTTTGGCATTCTGCTGCATCGCCTTGGTTCAAAGGGCACTTTCTCTGTGTAAAAGAATCTTCTAATTATATATGTGGCCCACAGTGATGCAGATTTCTTATGGCTGCATAAAACCCCCTCTCAGTATATGGAGATCAGAACAAGACAATGGGGTTCTTTCTCTGGTTCACAAACCCTGGGGTTTCAGGGTCAGGATATAATTTTGATATAATTTCGTTCTTGCTGAACATTACATTACATTTGGGACTTTGTTAAGGCACAGAATGTGCTGTGAGTTCCCCTCACCCCAGAGAGTGAAAATTACGTTTTAAAACATTACAGAAATTTTAAGTAAATCCTTTTTTTTTTCCTTAAAAAAAAAAAGCATCAGCCAATGGTGAAAATTGCAGTTCTTCTCCCGGGCCAGTACCAGGGCTCCAAGATGAGATTATGATTTTCCTCCTTCTCATAAAATAGCACTGTCTGGAGCCTTAGAGTTACTGGCCTCCAAAGATTTGATTTATTAAAAGGAGCGTTGCAAGTACAGCAGTGGAGACAGGGTTTCACTTGTGCTGAAACTTCAGCGCTATGCAGTTTTTTCTGAAGTGACAGGGAAAACAGGCTACTGCCACTTCAGGGCTGTAAATTTGTCAGGATTAGAGATGATCCAAGCCCAGCGTTATTTATTGAGCGTAACATGGTTTCGTGTGCACGTGCTACAGGAATGTTCTGATGCTGTCGGTAGGTCTGGCTCTGCTGAAATGCAGTTATGAAAACTGGAGCCTTTAGCAATTAGCTGCACATCTGATTTTGTCCAGGCTTTCCCAGTAGTTACTCACTTGACTTCCATTTGTGGTGCATTATGTGCAGAAGGCTGGGTTTTGCTGTGATACCTGGGCTCGGAGGAGGCTGGCCTGATGGGAGGCTGAGAACCACTGGGGTTGTGTCCTTAGGACTTTAATTTTATCATTAGGTGAATGGTCCCTTGAACGCTGTTTGCCTTATCGTGTGTTCCCTATCACTGAAGTATCTACTGTTAGCTTGAATGATGAGAGAGTCAAGCCTTGGCAAACCCTGCTTTTATTGTGTTTAATAAGAACAAGGTCATTCTCAGGCCTCCTCTTAAAATCTTATCCAAAGTTGTCCCAGTTCCAACCCATTAACCTCCTAATTTCCTTTCCCAGTCCTTGTGGAACCCCAGGGAAAGGTAAATGTCACACATTTGATGTAGTGTGAATTCTGTGTTCTGCATAGTTGAGGAAGAAATTTGGAAATGCTCTTCTCTGCAAATACTCCTGAGCAGTTAAGGCTATAGCTCAGTTAATTGCCCTCAGGTTATCTGGGAAATAAAGTGTCCTCCTGAGGAGGACATGCGGGTGTAACCTGTTCATCTTATGGCATCTTGTTAATGTTGAAGTTCCTTCCAGTAAAGTTCATATGGTCTATGCTGACGATTTGGAAGACATTCCATTTTTCGATCTCCCAAGCAGTTGTGTGATGGTGTATCCACACCTTTTAATTTAATTGCTTCTCAATGAAGAAATATATATCTCATTATACAGTTTTTCTTATTATCCTGCTACTCTGTCTTGGTTTTGCCCAGCATTGGAGCCTCCAACGTGCAGTTATGCTTGCCCTTTCCTTTCATGCCCGTTCTTGCCTTTTCAGTCATTGGAATCTGCAGGAAAAGCATCAAGTAATTAAGCTTTTCTCAGAAAATGGTGTGAGATCTGCAGGGAAGTTTAAAAGACAAATAGGGGAGAAAATCACCCTTTCTTTCTGAGACTTGACTTGGATGTAACCTTTCTTCTGCTTATGATTGATCTCTGCTAGTGTAAGGCTGTGGTCTTGAATGCACAGATTGTTTTGAAGGGCAGCGTACAGTCATTAATCAGGTTTCAGATTTTCAGGAAATCTTTCTTCCTTACCGTTGTATTTCCTGTAAAGATGTTTCAGTGTTAAGGGGACAGTTTATACTGAGCACACAAGGAAAGTACCAACGTTAGTTTTGGCCCATGGAAGAACCTCACTCAGTTCAATCCAGTACTTCAGGTTAGCACAGCTGGCTTCTACAAATGCTTTAAAGACTTTTTACTGAGATTTGGCTCTCAGTTTGCAGTGCAGAATAATTGAATCATTCCTTTACATTGCTTTACCTCTTTAAAGTACTTCTGCTTCTGCGTTGCCCAGGATGTGTCACTCTAGAACAAGTTGTTAAAACCAGGGACCGTGCTGTGTTGTGTGCAAGTAGGCTGAAACTTCTGGAAACTACTTCAGAGCTTCGATTCAAGGCTAAAATGTTTCTTGTTCTGTTGGGCTGATGCACCCAAAACTGTTACTGATACAAAAGTGAGGTAGAACGCTTAAATAGAGGTTGCTCTCTCTTGTTTTCAGGCAGACACTTGTTACACTGCTCGTACCAATCCAACATTGGTTTTCTTGAGAAACGTCAGTCTTCTGAGGGAACTGATTGCACTTTTGAATGAGCTATCAAAATGCTACGTATGAGCTTCAGAAAGACAATCTCCACTGATGGGGCAGGCTTGCTTACTGCTTACAGCCCCTCTTGACTCAACAGCAAATGGTTTAACACTGAAAGAAGTGCGTGCTTCGAAACTGATCTGCCCCACCTGCTGTTCCCACAGCCCCCTTCATGTAAGCCAGTTTCTTATGGGAAGGACTTGACAAAGCCACAGGAGGATGGATAATCCTTCACATCAGAGTCGAGAAAATGCAGAAATCTGATGATGTTTATCCTTGATACTGTGTTTTCCTTTGAGAGGCAGTTCTTGTAACAAAAAAGATGACCCTGGAAACTAAAATTCCACCTCTCCCAGAAATGGGAAGCCTTAGCATTAGTAGTGACATTTGTATAGCCCATTGTAGTCTTTGTCCTGCAGCTCAAGGATGTACTGTAAGTCTCTTGGACCATGGATCCTATGGGATAGGTGGATCCCACAGGAAAGAGGGGTCCCGTGGAGGTCCCACACTGCAGCTCCAGGAGTGGGGAGGGCACTGGCTGGTGCTTGTGAGGCCATGGCTCCTGCATAGCTGGGCTCATTGCTTCAGGGAGATGCTTAGCCAAGGCTGGACCCTGCCATGTTTGCAGGGTGGTGTTACCCAGAAGGATGCTTCCAGCTCAGCCTTGGGCACAGGCATTAAAACCCCCTCCATCTTTCTGAAGCAGCTGATGAACATAACAAAGTTAAACCAAGAGTCATTACTTCTGAGTTGGTTTTCATTTCTAACCTGAGTTGAGTAGTGGTTTGTGTGGCTTGTACCAAGTGCCCAAGAGCTTGTCTGCAGTTTTCAGTTGTTTAATGAATATTACCTCTTGAACTTCTTGTATACTCTTTCAGAGCCATAACAATATTACTGTTTGAAGTAATGCAGGGTAATCATAGCAGTCTGGGGATGTTTTATTTTGAGGGAAAGAAAATAACAAACCTTTAATGTGGTCTCTTTTCCTACAGTGGCAAAGCGTAAAAAAGGAAGGAAAACCCTTGAAAAGGGATTAATGAAAGTGAAATAGCCACATTCCTGTCAGATATTGTTACTGAACTTACGTACTTGGCTGCTGTTGGAAGTGTGTGTTCCAGTGCAGGTCTACACCTCCAGTAATGAGGGACAGGCATAGCTGTAGTGGGGTTTGTTCCCTGTACCTGCATCTGAGGTTCCTTCTCTTGCAGCTCAGATACTCTGCCCAGAGCCTTTTTGACTACATGAAGAAAATCCAGACTGATTCCGGCGCTTTGGAGAGTTTTTGTGGTACGCTGCTCAAGGTCTTTGAGGACAACCTGCGGAATGACCGGTAATGGTTTCCTTGTGCTGTTCATTTCTTACAGCAGGACGGTTTGAAATCAGATGTATGGCACGTCTTTTACTATCCCTAGATGAAGCACGCCTGAGCCTTGTTAAGTGTGCTTTACTACATCAGTTTGGTACAGTGGTACCTTTGGTAAAGCCTGTAGCAAAGAAGTGGTGCAGAATATTTTGCATTTACTATCACATTATTATGCATAACGTGATAAACACCAGGTTTTGTATAACGTAATATTGGGGTTATATACTGCTGCACACTTTTCAGTGTAGTCCAGTCTGCATTTCCTTTAGGTAGAGTTCTCTCACAAGTACTTGAAGTCTTGTGAAGGTTTTTCTTTAAAGGTGACTTATTCAGCAAAATGAGATTAATTCCTCTAAGCCTCGCTGATCCAATATGTGCAAATAGCAAATATTCCCTGCTGGGAAAAACCCCACAATTATTAACAGGATTTTCAGCTCTATTCTGTTTCTTTTCTCATTTGTTGAAACAGAAAACATGACCACAGTTAATGCAGCCGGCACATTGTGTGTCAGCTCATTTGGTAATTGCCCGCTCTAAGTGCTGATAGGTTTTGTGGAATGTGTTGTTTATATCCTAGGAAATAAATCACTGTTTTCTACTACTGTGAATTGTGTTTTCAGGACCCTGCAAGTTGAACCAGGCGTGTTGTAAATCAGGTGTTTTCCTTCTGGCTCTAACAGAAGGTCCCCCTCTCAGCCAAGGAGGATGGTTTAGCCAACACAGAACTCCCCGAGCAACCCTCCCCTGTGTAAATTAGGGTTCTAATTTAAATATGTGTAGGTAGATAGGAAGTTTCTTTGCTTCTCATTAAAATAGTGTGTATATGTATGCCAGGAAGTGTATTTACATTGTTAAATGGTTTTCTTTCATCAGGGTGTCTGTACCTCTCCTGACAATGCTGGACCAAATGCTGGCGAATGGCTGTTTTGACACCTTTTCCGCACAAGAGAAGTAAGTTGCTGAAAGTCTCTTCTGTTCATTTTCCACCATGCAACAGGCCTCTTCAATCTCACAGTGCTGCTGAACTGCTCTAGATGTGGGCCCGTGGCACTCCAGGGATGGGCGTCCATGGCTCCGGTGATTTAAGTTTTTGCAGATGTTTCAGAGGAGAATGATTTCAGTTTCAGTACTATTGAGATGTATTCCACACTCTCTCAGGCAGCACCGGGGCACATGTAGTGCTATTTGCAGAATCGTGCAATGTAAACCCTACCAGCACGTGTGCTAATTTTGGAATCTATTGATTCAAGAACTGCTCACAGCAAATAGATCTGGAAAGCCTCATGAATCTGAAGGTTTTAATTGAGTCTGCTCTTGTTTTGGAGGGTGTATTTAGATAATCTCTTTAAATTGAGTGAGAGTTTAAAATTAGTCTGATACTCACAGATAGAATGAATGGTACTTGTTCAGTTTGGTGATCTGGGACTTGCACACAGGCTCCAGCCTTCCCTGAGGGGAGAATGATAGATTATGGGTGGAAATCCCAGGAAGAGCCTGTCTCCCACATCATGGAGCACTGGACAGAGAGCATGCGGTAGCGTTGGTGTGTTTGCTGTGCTAGTGAGACTCAAACTCAGTCCTGTGGTGCCATTGTAAAGCTTTATGGAAAAGGCCTGAAATAAAATCCAGGGGGGGAGAAGAGGGGAAAAAGATTTTGAAGGTGATCCAAGGATATTTTTGATGAAAAGGCACCTGCTGTTCTATAATGTGTGCCTTACAGCTGAATAGTAATGAGGGATGAGGTGTTTTTAGAAAGCAGTCTTACTGCTGGTGAGCAGCTTTCCTGTTGCTTCTATTCTGCTGTAAACTTCTTGTCACACAGCAAATGAAAAACTTTTGGAGAACCTGGGAATGAAAGATTGGCATTCCTTGAGGCATTTGTTTCCTTTTCATTGCCTTCCCTTAGTTTTTTACTCCAGTGGGCTGAATGGAGTTTCAGCAAGGGATAGCATGCACTGTCCTGGACCTTTCTTCCTAATAAAACATTAGCACTCCAGAGCAGGCAGTGTCCTACACTGCCTAATTTAAGCAGGATTCGAGCAACCTGGTCCAGTGGAAGGTGTCCCTGCTCGTTGTAGGGGGCTGGAACTAGAAGAGCTTTAAAGGTCCCATCCTCCTCAAACCAATCTGTGATTCTATGACTAATAGCTTTTGGCTGAATGAGTTTGACATTTGTTCAGAGCTCACTGCTCCAGTTAGAGCAGATTGCCACTTGGTGTCACTCCTGCCCTGCAGAGATGTGACCTGCGGGGCGTTCTCCTGCCTCTTCCACCTCACAGCTCATCAAGTTCAGAGTGTGCAGCTTGACATCTCTGGCGTGGTTCTGTAGGTGCATTTCAGCGCTGGTGGAGCTCTCTGCAGGGCTGGTGTCTTGTGGTGTTAGTGCAGGAGGGCGAGGGAACCGCTGGGTGTTTCTCCTCAGTTGTCATATGTTGAGTGCTCATGTTTAGATTGATGTGTGGTGCGTGGGTCACTATTCTGCCGGGGTCCTGCTGAACCTGTCAGCGGGGAAGCGAAGCGCAGGGTAAATACCTGCCCTGGGGGGGTTTGAAATGAATCAGCTTCAGTATCACTGGGGTAATCACAAGTCTCTCAGAAGCAGCTTCTCTTTGTTGTGTTTGGCTTAGGTTGAGTCTGCAGTACGGAAAGCTAAGTTCTTCCTGCCATTTTTCATCTTAAGTTGGCTTAAGCCTGTGTGTCCAGCACAGGAGTCTCCCCCTCCTGTGAACTGGCAGGAATGGTTTCTATTGCTACGTGATGAATGGCATTAGGGAACTGTTCCAGGTTAAAAATACCCTCTAAAACTCAGCTTGAGGTTGTTCCTCGATCTGTTCTGCTGTGTGCTTGCAAATTGTGCCAGAATAAGGAGGGAAGCAGTGGGAGGGAAGGGAGGGAAACCATTTCTCTTGGCAGCAGGGCAGGTGTCCGCTGGCACAAAGTGGCTGTGAAACTGCTGCATCACTTCACCTCCTGCTTCCTCCCTGCCCTGTGTGCCCTCCTACCCAAACAGGGCTGTAGAACTCAGTTGAAATGGGATTTCTTCTCTGTGGTGGCATGACCCAAACCCTCCCCGTTTCACCTCAGGGTACATGGTGAATATTCGGAGCCATATTTATAATGACGTAGGGAGTGTGAATTGACCAGAGAATCGAAGCCACCTGCAAAACTGGCACTGCGTGATTGTTTTCTGGTTCCAGCTTCTGTGGCTGCAGGGAGATTGGTAGGTCCTGAGGAACTATGGTAAGATTAGCGTTAACACAGAGCACCAGGGGAACAGAATGGCCTTTGAATGGCAGTTCAGATCTAATGCTTCCTGGAGTAATGAGTAAAAGCATTGAGTCTGATTCTTCTGTGTATGTATTTTATGTGTTCAGCAGAAGCATCCATGCGTTGTGTACATACCACATTTTTCAGGTGGCCTTCCAGTGCTTCAGGATGGTCTGTGTCCCACTGAGCTCCGACTGAAGATTTCTATGTACTGCTATGCATTACACATTCTATGTGTTCCCTGTGAGGGTGCTGAGGCGCTGGCACAGGGTGCCCAGAGAAGCTGTGGCTGCCCCATCCCTGGCAGTGTTC
>WYDI02002522.1:69983-85422 GCA_009867235.2 Psittacus erithacus
TGTACTAGATAAAATGACCCTGTGCATCCATTAAGTTTTGTATTAGTAAAGAAAGAGTATAGCTTCTGTAAGGGAGAGGACAACTTACATATCTACGCAAAGATGCCAGGAAGCAGTTGAATAATACGGGTGGGTATTTCTCTCGTACATGTTTGGAAACCCATGTTAATTATTCAGCAAGGCTCCTCAGGGCTCTAAACTGGCATGAAATAAGAGGGGTGGTCTTCCCATGTAAAAGGCAGGCACAACAGGTAAGAATAACTAGCCAGCTCTCAACATTAACAGTACTGTCATTGAGATAACATGCCCTTGCCTTCCTTCACTGCCTGAGTGTTTTCAGCACTTGCTTCTCTCTCCAAAATACACTGGGAGTCCGCAAGAAAGTATGTCACAGGAACTTCAGATGGTGCAAGCTATCAAACACCACAGCATTGCACAAATGCATTGCATCCCGTGAACTCATGCGTCACTAAGCGGTGACTCACACTTGTCCAACTTTGAGGATGGAGAAAATGGAGCATGAAAAGATCTACAGTACCATCTTGGGGATAAAGGACCTCAATGATCCAAGGTCAAACTCCCAGGTCTACACTGTGAGCCCCCAATGGAAGCGTTACCAAAAAACATTCTGTGGAGCCAGTCATGGTTAGGATGCTACAAACCGAATCTGCTGACTGTGTGCACCTTACTGCAGCAGATCCTAGGGATGGTCCTGCTCAGTGTATCTGCAATGCAGCAGAATGACTACATCCCTCAGTAGTAGCTGAATATCGTGATGCTTCTCTGTACTTCAGGCTTACGCTTTACAAAGCAATTTATAGCATCTGCTCACAACCAAACATATGCCAATTTCTTTATGAGCCCCAATTTCTAGAAACAAGCAGCTCTTTCAGGGAGAATCAGCACAGACAGAACCATGGCCAGCCTGCTCACCAGGCAAGCCCTGGGATGTTGCTTCCTGCTTGCTTCCATGAACATGAATGAGGGTTCTCCGAGCAAAAGGAATGCAGGCAGGCGCTGCAGCTCTGGCAGCTCCAGGATGTTCAGAGTTGAGGAAATTAACATTTGTATAGTGCATGAGGTACAATGCTCCGTGCAGGTACTCTTGTAAGCCAATTACTTTGGAAAAAAAAAATCTACCTAGTGTCATCACTTAAAGAGACCAGGACATCACCTGCCCAAGCACATCCTTTTGCCTGCTACTGACTCTACAAGCTGTGCTCATTTGGATCTTTTAGGGGAGGCGGATTTGTTTTCATTTGGCATTTTACACTCAAGTTGGGCTTGTGAATCCACAGTTAATCACTAAAAGGCTGGGACAGCTCTCCAGGGTAGCAGCAGAGCAGACTGGTAGCACAAAAAGAGGCAAGTCTTAAAGCACATCTCTCCCTCTATCCACGCAGTTCAGAACCACTACATTCTCTAGCCTTAGCAGAACTCATATGGGCCAGGTATTTTACGCTAAGGGCCTAAGTGTATTATTCAGCACCTTTTTGAACTTGTTTTCTGCATTTTGCAAACCCTCCTGCAATTAATTCATTCTGTCTCCAATCCACATATTGAAACCTTTAAGAGAGCCACTGTACAGCTGTAGAAAGCAAGGAAATTCATTTGAATTGGCTTCTTTTAATACAAAGCGCTTCTGTGTGGGCTGAGCTGAAAAAATGAGGTGTTTTCTACTTTTCTCACAGAAGTAAAACCCAAAGTCAGTGTCTATCAGTCACCCCAAAACTGTAATTAAAGAATCCAAACTGTTGTGCCCACACTCTGGCTGCCTTCCCCTTTTGTTCTTGTGCATGAAAACTCTAAAAAAGAACAGAGAGTTTCTACTAATTGTTCAGCACTCCAGCATGATATGAAAGTGAGAAGATGCCCCTAGTAACACAATTAAATGATAAAAGTCTACTTGAAATACTTCAAATATTCCAGCTGTGTAACAGGAACAGCAGCAAAACTAAGACCAAACCAAAAAAAAAGATCAAGGCCTAAAATCCTTCATTAAAATACTGACTGTAATTAGTTGAGCAGATCCAGATCCCAAGCAAGAAAAGCTTCAGAGGCAAATTTACCACTTCACTATCTTCAGTTCTGAGAAAGAGGCACATTTAAAGCTTTGGTCTCTAAAGACACAGAGATTTTGTTAATTAACCTCCTGTATTCATCTTCCCAAAGCTGACATTTCATTCCACCCCCACCCAAAGTCTGAAAACAACTCCTTTTTGGTTCAAAGCTGAAAGAGCAACAGTGCACACTTACTGCCCAGACTGGAAGTCCTTCTCATTCACCACCACACAGTTGGTTAATGACAGCTCATCGGTGGGACACCTTGCTGCTTGCATAGACTACAAGAAAGAAAGAGAGAAACAAGCTGTCAAATACAATTCCGGTTTTCCTTCAATAAGCCAAGCCTCAAAACTTCTGCAAATCAACAAAACAGGTCTCACGAGTGCTGACACGCTGAGAGCACAGTCCACTGGCACTGACAAGCTCCTCTTCAAGGTTTCTCCAAATGTTTCTCTGTGTTATGGATATTTGTACCTAAAAGCTCTGCTTTTTGTGAGGATACTGTACCTTGTATTTCCGAGCACACCTATGGAAAATACTTTTAAATTACCTAGGAAAAAGAGGGTGGAATAAAGATGTTGCCTTTCTTCTTCCCTGACATTACTCAGAAAAGTGAAATTTAAGCACATCTGTTCTGGATATTCATACTTCAAACAGCACAGTACAAGGGCAGCACTGAGAGTCCACAGGAAGGTTTAATTCTCCCCAAGTTGCTATCCAGCCCTAAAGAATCTCTAGAAACCTCCTCAAAAGAAGTATCATGATGAAAATAGTATTTCCTACTCTATAGGAAACATCACAGATCAGTAACAAACAGGAGAAAATTCAGTTCAATCATCAGTTCCAGCCTATCACTACTCAAATAACTGCTACAAACTTTATGGGGTGTTCTCCCCCACTCTTTTTTCCCCCTGGAAGCCCAAAAAGCAATCATATTGCAAGAGCATCTGCTCATTTTTTTCCCCTCCACCAGTATTCAGGAATCAGCCACTAAAATAATCAAACACTACCACTCTTAGGCCGATCTATCGCATCCCCATGCCGAGGCAGCACGTAGCATTATAGAAAGAGCATGGCAAAGGAACCTCAGCCCCTCCTATACCCTGAACCTCATTTGCTTCTACGGAAATATTCCACAAAACAAGAATCTGGGGTTCGAAATGCCTCTAGAAGTGGAGAAAAGGATGGGAAAGGAAAGATGCTTCCATTGTTAGCTATAGACTGAAAGGCTGAATTTGGAGACAAGCTACGCTTGACCCCCAGATGTTATTTTTTAGAATCAAAACACGACTACTTTCTTTCTCAGACACAAATATGCAGACAGTGCAACAGAAACTATTTGTCAGTGTTAACCTATTGCTAAAAGCAATTCGGAATGGATTTCCTCTTACGACACCTTTAAATGCTAGCAACAAGAGAAAGAAACACACTGATCCCAACACACGCATCTAGACCATTTCCCAGGAGTTAACATCCTGCTCAACCTTCCTCCGGGCCAGGGCAGCAAATTCATCTCCATGTGGCCTGAATCCAGCCTGCCCTCCAGCCCAAAATCAACATTTTACGTGGAGATGGAATTCTTCTAGAGTACTTGCTCTTTAGAAAAGGACTAATTCATTATTTTGACTGAATAATGCTCAATTGGCCTTGACATATGTGACAACAGAAAAGGATTCCATTTTCAACCTTGAAACAGATTTATCTACCTGAATCTGAAGTGTAATAAGAGACTCAAATATTCTGGTAATAAAAAAATACGTGTCTGTCAGGGGACTTCTGAAACCTGCCTCTTCAGACTCACTATCTTTGGCCATTTCACACAAAAAAAAAGCATTCACTATTTTATCATTTCTCCTTCCATTTGCAAGGGGATCATTTTGGGCAGGGCATGCCCTGATAAAGCGCATTAAGTAGGATATTTCTGGAGAAAACTGAACACAGAGCTCCTGGATTAAACCTTTTTACAGCACTAGTCCTCAACTGCATTTTTAATCCTTCCTGACAAAGTGTTTCCTGCATATAAACAGCAAGTGCCTGGTAAAACTGCCATTCTCCCTTGTTACTCCTGTCCCCATTTGAGAATGTGCAAGCTTTGCTTTATGGAAATGCATAAATATAAAGGAATGCATTTCAAATCCAGCACCAAGAGCTTCTTTTCCAAGCTCCACAAGATGACAGACGTGTAATAAAACAACCTTGGGTATCAGACAAGTGAAATAATGGTATCAGCACAGACTGCACTAACCATCCCATCGCCTGGCTCATTCTCCCCCTGGGGGGCTTGGCAGAAGCCCATTTCTCCCTTGGCAATGAGCAACCATTCAGAGCGCATCTATAACCTGTGCTGTGCTCCCAGCTCTCCAGCACAGGCCCTCCTCAGGCATCAACATTTTGCAGAACTTCGATACATTATCAACACACAGAAGTGTTTTTAACAGCTCATGCAAGGAAAGTACTCAATGGACACAGGTTTTCACAAGCATCAGTTTGAGGAAATCCGGATGCAAGAGATGACCCTCAAACTAAAGCAGCAGGACAGGAAGGAGGAACACACTGTTTTGGTGAATTGCAGACGCTTCCCCTTACCTCTCTTCACCCCAACGGTCACATCCCCTGCTCACAGGGATTCTTGTCTGTGGAGCAACTGAGCTGTGGCAGAAAACACACAGGCACTGGCTGCTCTGGAGTAAGGTTTTCTGGCATAAATGCAGCAGTTTAGAGCAGCAGCATGAGCCACCAGAGCCTAGAGGACGGTTGTGTGCCACTGGTAGTACTGTCAAGGAATAATGTAAGCTCTTGCATTTTAGGTTTCAGCTTCCCTGCACCCTGTCCCCTCTCTGCCATCCAGCACTCTTACTCCATGCAATTGCGCACCACACTTCAGGGAATAGAGGAAGCAAATCCTTAAGAGTATTCCTAAGAAACCTCCAAGTATATTTACACAAGCTAATTTTAAGCTAACTAGTAAGTTACTGCTAGCAACTAGGCAAGGCAACAAAAAGCTCTGCTGTAACAAAGCAGATCTCGCAGCTGAGAGCAAATGCCATCTGCTGCAGTTATACTGCTGTTAGTACTAGCTTGAAGGTGACCCACATACATCTTCACAGGTTGCAGCTATACCCAGGTCCACAACATTGGGCTTAAAGTAGCAAAAGAAGTCTTCCCTCCCTCCAGTTATTGTCCTGGTTTATGCAAGGAGAAGACTCCAAGGACAGCACAGTTCCTGCAAGGTGACCTCACATCTGAGACAATGCCTTTGTTCTAAAGCATCTTCAGCTAGAGGCATCCATCACTGGTCCTGCGGCATCCTCTATTAAATCCATGTCTAAGCAGAGCTCTTCTCCAATATTCCTGCTGTTCAATCAAGGGCAAAATAAGACCACATGATGCATGGATAAATCTCATGCAGAAAGACAAATGTGAAGGACCTCACTTTGGATTTATGACAAAGCAGTAATGTTGCCTCTATTTCTCTGCTACTGAGCAGGAGCAAATCCAGCGCCAGGAGGCTCAGTGATCACAGAACCATGAAATGGCTTAGGTTGGAAGGGACCTTAAGATCATCCAGTTCCAACCCCCTGCCACAGGCAGAGACACCTTCCACTAAAGCATCTTGCTCCAAGCCCCATCCAACCCAGCCTTGAATACTGCGAGGGATGGGGTAGCCACAGCTTCGCTGAGCACCCTGTGCCACTGCCTCAGCACTCTCACAGGGAAGAACTTCTCCCCTTAGATCTATCCTGAACTTCCTTTGGTTTAGTTTAAACACATTACCCCGATGTATTTTACCTTTACACAGTAGAAGTTGCTCAAAAAAACAAACAACTTCAAAAACCACACATCTTCATAACAGAAACAATCTCCGTAATGTCTGGTCTTCCAGAGACTTGCAGTGTCTGAGTCCAGTTTCCCTCTACAAGAACAGGAAACCCAGTTCTGGCACATCAGGGGAGCTCAGCCCACAAAGCAATGCCAAGCTATTTGAATATTTTTATGCAAGCTTTTTACAAAACACACTTTTTCTCCTTCTGAATTTCAAAACAAGCATCCAAAGCAAAAGCAAAGCAGTGTTTTAAAATATGTGGTTTAAAATATGCCTAGGGAAAAGAATGAATACTCACATTCATTCTATTCATTCTCACTATAATTGCTGCATGGTGAGCACGTAGTACAAAAATATGGTTAATATTTGTGACTTGTTAAGGCTGATGATAGAGGAAGCCAAAAAAAAACATGTTTCCCATTACTCAGACCCCACAGGATGTAAGTTGGTGGTAGATAACAGAACTGCACTGCTACCTGTCAGCTGTTACTGAACAGAAGAGCTAAACCATTAAATGCTAAGACAGAGATGCTCTTCATTGGAAAGAGCTGAACTCATTTCATGTATTAACACTACCAGAGAGATTATAAAACAGCCCTAACACTAAGGCAGTTTTGTTCTGGGCACTGTTCCTACAGGGTTTGTGTAGACAAATATAGCCAAAGTGTTACATGTTTAAGATTTTCTTTCATGTAGAAGATATAGACATACACATGCATATATTATATGCACAGGTACACATACATAATTTCTATCATGCAGACGTTGGCAAACAAGCATTAGGAACATGACAAGCCCAGGTACTAGATGTTTAAGTTTTCTCTGCAGAGCCCAATGCCAGCTGCGTAGAAATGGGGATTTACACTCCAGAAAGCATACAAGCTTTGCTGTAACAGTTGCTGGGCAATGAAGAACTTGCGCAGGAGTTTTCTTGAGAAGAAATCCCTGTTTACTAGGGAGCGAGCAGATGTGTGGCTGTGGCTGACTCACAGGTGCTCCAAATCAAACACTCATTCACCACTAAAAGTCTGCAAATAAAATGAAGTTGGAATACTGAAAGGAAGAGTAGTGATATTAAAGAAGATCCGGACAAACAGGGAACTGAGGTGATGATCTGCAGACCACACATTATCCAGGACCATGCTCCTGATGGAAGTATTGTCTGATACAGCCTGTATCTAAAGATCCAGTGAACCAACCAACAACAGAACCCCTGATGAACATGAAAATATCAGGAGCCTGCTGCACACAGATGACAAACAGCAGCACTAGCATGCAGAAAGATGAGCTCCAGCAGAGCTGGGTCAGCAGTAGCCTCAGAGGAGACAATAAATCTACCTCTCCCAGCATAGGAAAGCCAGAAGATTATGATGACTTTCTACACACACACATGCACCATGGAACTGAATAAGAGAGATGAAAAACAAGTCTATACTAAAGGCCAGTAGAAATTGATGTAAAACCACAGGAAGGCTAACACAGCTACTGACTAGCAGTTAAGAATGGGTTCCTAACCTGTAATAGCCTACAGTAAAGACAAAATCCTAACTCCTTTAGAGCCAGCATTCAGTAATAATTATGAAAGGACTGACAACATGATGCCCATACCAGGGACCATACTGAAAAACCTGAGATGGCCTAAATGCTGTGTTTCTAAAATTAAGTAAGTTACCAGTTCACTGGAGGTTTTTCTGGACATCTCAGAAAAATACTTAAAGCTTCCAGAGCCCAGCAGCTACAAGAAGAGATCACACACCTACAATAACAGTAGGCTTGGGAAGACAGGCCTCATTTCCAGATGCACAGTCACTCAGAGTACCCTGCTGCACCCACTGAGCCCTGGGACAAACAGCCCTGGGTGGCTGCTCAGAATCAGCCTTTCCACCAGTGCCATCTGACCTCTAGCTTACTTTGCTGGAACCTTTTATTCTCATCAGAAAGGAGGATTCTCTCTCAATAGCAAGCTCCTAAATACCACTTTTCTCCTCTTCCTGAAAGAGGAACATATTGGGAAAGCTAAAATCTCTGAGTTCACATTCAGATTTTTGTAAAAGCTTTTAAGCAAGCTGACACTGAGACAGCCTCAACAGAGCCCAGACAAGAAGGATGGATGAGACGCCACCCTCCGTCCCACGCCCTCCACACGATGCTCCCACTGCAATGAATCACCTTCCCTATGCTCACTCAGCCGGCTGAGGCGGCCCCACGTGAGCACACCTGCAACACAACCACACAGGCTGCCAGTGACACAGCAGCCAAAACCACCTGAAAATTCCAAGGAAGCTGTGGCTGCCCCATCCGTGGCAGTGTTCAAGGCCAGGTTGGACAGAGGGGCTTGGAGCAAGCTGCTCCAGTGGAAGGTGTCACTGCCCATGGCAGGGCTTGGAGCTGGATCAGCTTTGAGGTCCCTTCAACACAAACCATTCTGGGATTTTATTATCTTAGCAACTACAGGATATTGGTTTTTAGGGTGGTGACTGCTGCTTACCCTTTGGCTGTAACGCAGGTTTAGAGCCAAATCAATTCAGCTCTTCCAACAGCAGCTTTGTAACTCCAACAGTGTTCTACCCAGTGCAGTTAGGACAATGCACACAGCTTTGGGAATTTGGCTGTATTATTGCCAGTATTCTGCAATGTTAGCAGAACCACAATTTACAGTTCTAAGACTGAAGGGTTTGCCTGATCCAAAAGAGCAGAAGAAATATGGGTGTTGAAGGAGAACTTCTATGAGTTACTGGTATCACACAGCATCTATAATCTCATTAAACAGGTTGTTCTTCCCAAAGACACCATTCTCCACACAAGTTCTTTATAATAGGATGAAGTAAAGTTATTTTAGAAGATACATCTGTACCTGTGCTGCTGTGCCATATAACCAGGAAGCTGTTTCCTATCAGTTTAGCAAGAACATCAACTCCACCTTCCAATTAAGCATTAATGACCCAGAATATGTGTCTGTAATGAACACATCCAGTTTTGGAGTGTCTGTTGCCTCACATTTCTGCCATAAGCCACGATGATCTACCATTTAATTACAGGGAATTGCTACTTGTTCTGTTTCATCTAAACCCCCTTTTAAAATGCTGAAAAGGAATGAAACATCACACAGCCACGTCCAAGGGATTATAGCCTAGGATGGAACTCGCAGGATTTTGACACATTCGCTGTGAGAACACCTAATAGATGCAAATTTCTTCCCATTTATTTAGAAAATTACCCAATGGCAACAGGAACAAGGTTAAAAATATCCCCTTAAACCTGAATTTTGCCTTGTGAAAGCCTGAGATGCTGCTTTCCCTGCAGATTTGCAGCTCACCCCCACCACTGCTAGGCTGCATCTGGCACCAAACCTCTCCAGGACACTGACCAATGTACCAAACACTACCCAGTTATAAGCAGTTTGTGTCTAAGACACAAAACCTTGCAAGGATTTCTGTATTTTCTACAGAAGCAGCATGTGACTTGACACAACTCTAGGGCATAAATTACTCCAGATTTTTTGATAGAAGGTCATTGCTATATTGCATCCCAGGAGACCAGAGAAATGTGTTAAATCTTTTTATGCTGCAAACATCTGACCTTCCTGAACTGAGTATCTGACATGCATACACAGGAAGGAGCAGACCAGGGCAGCAGTGGGGCAAGAGTGCCTCAAGAACTATATACTCAGCCCTGGTTTAACAAGCAGCAGTTATTACCAGTTGGCTCAAACACAGAATAATGGGATACTGTGTTGAAAGATTTCTGTTAACTGTAGAGACTGTGCTCCTTGCTTGATTTTTAATGCTCACAGATCTTCCATAATTCCTGGAGGTCAAAAACCCTCCCAAAGACAGCCAATCTGGAACTTTAGTCATAAAACCTGTTCTTTGCCAGAGAACTTCCCAAATTTGAGCCAGCATCCCGACAGGTTTGCGAATGACTGCGTCATGTAGAGACCACACTCTGAAGCCCATCCATTCAAATAATGCTGCAGCAACCAAGAAAGATACAAGTCTGCTTGTGATGATTTCACAAGACATGTACGCATTTGCAGAAGTGATCTCAGGAACAGAGATTTGGATTTAGTTTTCTCCCATTTCCCTAAAACACTGCTGAACCCCTATTTCTTCGTATTACATATTAGGAAACATACACAAAAAAAGGTAAGTGATGACTGAAGAGCTAAGTTGATTCACACACATTTTTTTGGTTGCCTGATGACGCCTGTGTCTATGAAGGCTGATTCCGTATGTTAGCAGAATCAGACTTAACCCATAACCATAAAATCCAATCCTTATTATTCCAAGTTTGTACCAAACCATCCAACCTAAAACTGTCCTGGGATTGACCGCAAGGAGTACAAGAGAATACATGTCAGTCCAGCGACGTCTTAAGCACCATGGGAACATCAACGGGTACAGTCTGTCCTCCATCACCCTTCCCACTGCTGCTACACTCTCAATTTTTACAGTTGATTTCAACAGATGTCACAGTACGTCTTCTGCTCAAGTCACAGGCTCTTCTGGAGGAGATGCAGCACAGTTCCCCAAGGTAAACAACATAAATACCTGAGTGAAACCAGTATCACTTCCAACGCAATACAGATGTGAATCTCTCCTAAGAAGTAAACAGGCAAGTGTTGCCTATCACTGGGCTAACGGCAATACCACCTCACGAGTCCCAAACAGCAAATAAAGAAAAACCAAGGTGTTAAGCCATTTGTACCATATAAAACAGCCATTATTTCCAATCACCATGAACTGTTGTACGAGTTGCAGCTATTACAAAACCTTAATTTTCTTTAAAGAAAAACGCATCAGTCTCTCTGATAGGGAATCGTCACCAGCATCCAACATACAGCACCCAAGAGTTCCTCTGCAGAAAGTCAGACCTCCTGCAGCTTGTGAGACTAAAGTTGCAGCCACATAGACCGGCTTTATTTACTACACCATTTCTCTGCATAGGTCTTCAATCTGGTACAAGCAGAGACACAGCTTGTTCTGGATCAAGAGCTTGACACTGCTGGAACAAGGCACAGAATCATCTGGCCTTTGTCCATCCCTTTGAGAACTAATTCCTAATGAGGTTCAACTCAATTAGCTACAGACAGCACGAGTTAACTTCCAGAGGGCCAGTCTTGGTCCAAGGGATCTGGACACAGCCAGACAGCTTCTGGAGCAGATGCTGGCTGATGTCTGAGCAAGACCTAGTGCTCTGTATGCCTAATGATTCCCATGCAGAGAGAGATACAGAATAAATTATTAGAGAAACAGCCATTCTTTCTAATCATCATAAACTATTTTTCCTGTAAGCTTCAATCACTGTTACCCACTGTCTCTTCCTGGCAACTGACCAAACTCAGCGTAATTAAGGGAGCAGAGGAATCCACCTGAAACAGCAGCAAGCAATTGGTGAGAGCTGGACTGTGAATTGTCTAAATTATTTAAAATATTACTAGAAGATTAAAGATTCTGCCTCTCTCCTACCTCAGGAAAGCCATTCATTTCTCTGCAAAAGCATGCATACACAAATCCAGTGACATGAGTCTAATAAGAGAGATTAAGCTCCAAATTGCACTGCAAGAGATTGTTTCAGGCCAGAAGTAGTCACAGGAGCTTCCTCTCCCCATTCTCAGGTTCAAGCACCTTTTAAAAATGCTGACAACAGAACAACATCAGTGTCCCACTATGATACCCACTCGTTATACCTAGAGACATCACACACCTCCACTCTCCTACCTACTAGTCCTTGTTTATACAGACAAGGATCACAATAGCTCCAATGTCACATGCAAAGTAGATGCCGCCTCCTGCTCACCCTTGTGAGAGCTGTTGCTATCCCACATGCAACCTGGAGAGAACAGGCAGTTCAGTTGTTAATTCACATTAACAGCATTCCAAACCAAAGCTATTAAAAAACCACAGATTTCTCTTGGGTTAACTGCAAAAGGTGAGACGAAGAGAAAAGGTACAAGGAAGAAAGCGAGACTACACATCTGAAGCAGGGACAGAAGAAAAGCTCTTCACAAGAGCCAGATCTCAAAACATGTGGGTTTTTCCTCAATCAGCATTTTCAAGGCGACTCTCTAGTGGATCTGCTCATCTGTGACACCAAATTTCTCAGCACTGCTCTGCACCATACCACTGCATCATCTGTCCTTGCGTCCACCAGGCAAACCGTAACAGAAAAAAACCCAAGAAGAAAACCTATTCCCCAAGACCTCAATCACTGAACTGTTTGGCCAAGACAGAAGGTATCAGCCTGAAGCAGACATTAATCAGATCTGTGACTTGCCCAAGGTGATAGCAGTAAAGCGTTCCTGAGCATATTGCAAAGAGAACAATCTTAACTGCATCTTGCAGCACTTGCAGATGGACACCTGAAAACAAAGGGGATATACAGGGCACTACAAAGAGTGATTTGACAGACAAAACTGTTCCTTCACATTTTAAGGCCTTTTTGGCCACTTGCTGATGTTATCTAAGCAATCACCCATAAGGGATTTTTTTATCTTTTAAATAAATATGGAATAAAACCATTGCACAAGGCAATTTGGACCCACAACATGGTGCTTGGCTGGTGCCCACAGGGCAGAGGAGTCTCCAGGGCCTCAAAGAGCCCTACAAGCCTTCTCCATATCCCACAGCACCGAGGGGTCACCAGGGCCTCAAAGCATCCTTAGGGGGCTTCAAAATCCTGCCGCAACCCCCATGGGGACAGCGAGCACCTCAGCCTCATGGAATCCCCTCATGGAATCCCCTCATGGAATCCCACAGTCCTGCTACACAACCCACAGCACCAAGGGGTCACCCCACACCTCCAGTGGACTTCTCTACACAATATCCTTAGAGGATCCTGCCACATAACCCACAGAGAGAAGGGCGACCGCAGCCTCACAGCACCCCTCAGGCACCCTAAAATCCTGCCCTGCTCCCCACAGGGCCTGAAGGACACAGCAGCCTTAGGGAACTCTAAATTCCGACAGCAAAAGATCACTACGGCTTCACAGCACTCTTAGGGGACCCCATGATCCAGCCCCATACCCCCATACAGTAAGGGGTCGCCCCATCCTCATGATGCTCCTGAGGGAGCCCTAGAAGCTCACCCCACAGCACTGAGGGGTTACAACAGCCTCACAGCGCCCCTGGGATACCCTAAAATCCTGCCCTGCATCCCAGAGAGCCACTGTAACCTCAGAGTAACCTTACAGAACCCTAAATCCTGACTCACATTCCCAGGATAGCGCTCACCCTGGCTTCACAGCACTCCTGAGGGAACCCTACAGCCCTGTCCCAGGCGCCACATCACCAAAAAGCCACCTCAAACCTCGCAGCACCACTGACAGACCCTAGAGAGACCGGGCCCCACAGCACCCTCAGGGCTCCCCACACCACTGGCGGGGGGGGTCACCACAGCCTCAAAGCACCCTCAGGGGACCCCACAAACCCCCCAGGGCTGACCGCCCACCCCAGCAGGGGAGCAGCCAGAAGCCACCGAACCACCCCAGCACCCAGGGAGTAGCAGAAGCGTAGGAGAGGGAATAGCGGATGGGCCAGGCAGGGCGGGACGAGAAGGATCTGTCCCCGTTTCCCCACCACCACCACTTACCCGCCCCGCCATCTTGCCGCTGCGCCCGGCCCGCAGCGCCGCCTGATCGCCGCGCCGCAGCGACGGTCCCGCCCCGCGGCCGCCAGGGGGCGGTGTAGCGCAGGCGCAGCTACGCAGATGGGCGGGTCCCTGAGGGCCACCGACTCGATACAGCTCTCTCATTGGCCTAGCGGCCGAAAATCAGCTGGTAGCGGTGCTAGGATTGGTCGGCTGGGCCGTGCGCGGGGCGGGTTTGGAGGCGTCGCGGTTCTCCTCAGGGCGGCCGGGAGGGCCTTGAGGGACTGCGGCGCCTCCGGGCATGGGTCCGGCGGCGGCTTGAGGCGGCCTTTGCGCGGCCCGGCTGCCGGAGGGCCGGCCGTAGGCGAGGCTGGGGGCGCCGGGTGTTACTCCCGGCTTGGGAGTGGGATGGGCTAGGCGTTAGCCCGGAGGGAAGGTGCGGCCTGAGGGGCGGGACGTGCAGCGGGCTAAGCCCTGCGCTGTGAGGGCTGGGTGGGAACAGGCTTCCCGGCAGAGCTCGGCCGGCTGAAGGGCTGGAGGCGGCAGGGGTTGGTCAGGGCTTGGTCAGGGCTTGGAGTGCCCTCACATCTGTGGGCCCTTGCGTGGAGCCCTGAACAGTGGTGCATGAGCAGGCTTGTAGTGCTTTGTGGAGAAAAGGCTGCAGAAGGAAGTGCGTCAGTGGAGCAGTTATTTCAGATGGGGTGCTTTGGCCTCCTGCAACAGTACATCCAATGGCTTGCCGTGTTTTCTGTTTGTTTCCATTCAGCAGCATCTGGCTTGTACCAATGGCATGGGTTTATGCTTTGTGCTACAAATGACAGGTATGTGAGAGCCTGAAAGACACATAATGAGCCCTTGCACCTGCCAGTCTGGTCTCAGCACATTTCAGAGGCTGGAGTTAGCCTAATACTTCGGTAAAGAAGGCTTGAGGCTTATAAAGCCTGTTGCTAAGCCTTCACCCATGATGTGGGTGTCTTCTGCTCATTGCAGCTCTCGCTTCTATATGGAGCTGGTAAAGCCTGGTCCAGTTCGAGCGTTTACAGCAGCCAGAGTCTGGATATAGATCCTTATGGGGGCCCGCTCCTGTTATTTGGTTGAAACGCTGCTTCACTCTTAAGAGCACCAGATCATATTGGATAAACTGTCTGATGCTCCGAGTTTTCAGAGCTGTGTTCCCCTATGTAATGTTCTGCAGGAAAATGAAATTCCAATTACAGTCTTTGGTCCTGACTGAGGGAAGAAGGCAGCAAAGACTTGGACTCCAAAGCAGGGTTCGATACTGGCTCCAAAGCTGACCTCAACAGCCTGGAAATCAATTGAGAGAGCAAGCTTTAATGCATTAGCAGCCTGTCACATCGGCTTCCTGCACAGGGCTTTGGCAACATAATAAAATATTAATACTGACTTTAATTGCTGATTTGCTGCCTTGAGCAGGTAGCAATGTCAGCTGGAACCCAGGGGAGTGCCAAGTTCATGGAAAACTAGGGAGGCATTTTAACACAGAGGCAAGAGTGGTCGATAGCTCAGTGCATGAGTACAGGATCTGGTTGATAGCTGAATGGGCAGATGTGAAAGGTGCACAAATTTGGTTTCACACACAGAGACTGTGTTCTTCCTGCTTGCTCAGCAGCTAAGCAGTTTCTCCATCTGCATCCCTTCCTGGACAGACATTGCTGAAAGGGGAAAACATCTCTGAAAAGCCATTGTTAAATATCCAAATAACCCCTCGGCTTAAGGCAGGAAACTGCCAAGTGGTTCTTGCTCAGGGGGGATTTGCTTCTCAGTCCTTATGTGTGAAATTGGCTGTGAGAGCCACAGGTGAAAACCTGCCTCTGCTCAAACAGTGTTTTCATCATAGAATCCCAGACTGGTGTGCATTGGAAGGGAGCTTAAAGCTCATCCAGTTCCAGCCCCTGCCACGGGCAGGGACACCTTCCACTGGAGCAGCTTGCTCCAAGCCCCTGT